>VFXL01000135.1:37652-140001 GCA_009761765.1 Phenacoccus solenopsis | reverse complement strand
CCCGACTTATCGTGAGAACACAAAAAAGCTCAACTCACGCCTTTTCACACCAACTCATGTCCCATCATGCTCAAACATTAATTTTCTTTAATGATCACTAACCTTACCATTCTTCCACCTTTCAATTCAGTCTATCATCTTTCATCTTAGTTATTGCGCGATAACCAAAAAAAACCTCAACTCACGCCTCCTCGCGCAAACTCACGTCCGATGACGTCCAAAAACTAATCAGCTCGAGAACTCAACTACCCCAACGTTTCCTCCGAATTTGGTTTCGATTCGATCACTTCCACTCGAGTTATCGCACAGAAACAAACCAAGAAACTGAATGAACGCAATAGCGGATTTACTTGAAAAGTAAAGTCCGCTAAAAAGAGGTGGTTGAGAATTTTTCAACCTTGAAACGACCAAATGTAATTGTTGAACACAAAAATTTTCAAATACAACAAAAAAATATATTTGTTTTTGAATATTTAAATTTTTTGACAACTGTGATTTCATTTTAGCCGGTGTACTTATCAACTTTACATGAAATTTCTTATTTATGTGTTGTGTATTGCAATAATCTAGGCTTCCTAACAAGAAAAATCCCAACAAAGAGTCTACTCATGAATATGTAGAGTCTCCTTCTCATTTAAGTTCTTAGTGCAGCCAGTGCCTACGTATTTAAAAAAAATATATACATATTTTTTTGGAGAATTTTTCCAGTTAGTCTCCTAATGTGGTTGAAAATTACAGGACTCGGGTTTCATTTGCAAATGAGTTTTCCTGACCTTATGAATTTTTTGATAAAATTCGAAATGCAGTCCACCCCAGTATCCATCTTCTGCTCAAGTACTGGCTAAGAATCTCTCTTGGCAAAATTTCGGGGCTTTTTCACCTATATGGGCAATATCACGAATACAAATACACGAGTACTTGAACACATAGGTATTCAAGGCGAGCGAGTAAAAAAATCGTTATTGATGAACGAAGATTTATATCCCCAACTCTGATCTTTTCGCAGGCCTTATAAATTTCTCGTCAGAGTATGCATGTGATGGTACAGGTACACATAAGGAGAGAACAAAAAATAATCTTCGCCCATTAAGGCAAGAAAACCAAAAAAGGGAATGAAATAATTCGCTCAATAGTTGACGCGAAGCTAACAAGGTACACCAAGCTTTGTCGTAATAGGGTACTACATTTTTTCTGGTGATTTCAATTTTCTCTGAATTACTAGCAAAACATCGATGGAAAAATGAGAGAAATTATGGGTTACGTTTAAATAACTAGTGAACGTAATTTGCGAATGACCTATTGTAATATCCTCGAAGAAAAATTTGGCATTCGTTAGACAATAACTACAATCGCGAATACGAATTATAACGTGCTTGTTTTTCCCATACGCGACACAACGCTACGACACATTAAGTAAATACAACCGTCTTCGCCAATGGAAAAAATTCACGTTGCTTTTCACGAAACTCGCGAATAATAGGACATTTGCCTTTCGATACGTTATCAATGTCACTGCCATCGTACGTACCTACATACCACCCTTGTCGAATTGCAGATCATGCCTTGTTTCTGGAACGTTATCTATTTATGATAAGATATAGATGAATGTGAAAAAATTAGCGTTCCGAGGCCACACCTTCCTCCCAAATATTGTATCTGTGGTTGGGCAGAAGAGGAGGGGGGGGCGAATTTTGATCAGTTAACTATGTGCTCTAAATTTTTCCAATTTTCTTAACAATTAATGACAGATTTATGAATGCATAAGTGCTATTCTTTCGATTGGAGTCAGTTCTGCACCAGAGACGATGGAGTCGGCTAGATGTTGTATTTTTGTTGTATTATCTGAAAGTTACCGTTTTATAATAGCACAAGATGTGTATTTCGTGTTGGCAAAATAATGTAAATTATTTCTATGTTTTAGTTTCGCATAATCGATTTTATTTCATTTATCTTTGTTTATATTCGTGGGTGGAAATTATAATAAATCGATAAATTTGTTGAATCGAGCCAGCGATGGTGATCGAGGAATGTGTCGCCTCGAAGTTTCTTTGTGAATTGCGACCATGATTAAGGGGCAATACGCCCTTACCGACACCGCTGGACCACGAAGGGGAAATGGAGGAAACGCGCGCAAAATCGAGCAAGCGATCGTAACGTTACCAATTACGTTCTTATTTTTTTTATTAATCATTTTTATATGTAATCAAATGTAACGTTTTGTTTTTTCCTAAATAGCCATTTGTTGCCCCCCCCCACCCCGTCCTATTTTCTAATTACCGACTTTTGTGTATTTTTATATTGTCGAGAGAAATAGATTCATATTTTGTGTCAAATTCACGATTCGTGTTTATTATTGTGTGCGACGGCGTTCCAACGCAACAGACTAATTTCTAAATACATGTTTAAGATATTTTTTCAAATGCAAATTGGGCTGCTTCAGAAATATATTTCAATTTTTTTCTTCTTTTGTATTTCTTTTTCTTTTTCTCCGAAAAAAATATCTAAAATTCGTAATTAAAAGGGCAACTACGCCGCGCCACTGAATATAGCACAAAATTATGCATTAAAAACGTAAAGCCCGAACCAAAATAATTCGGGTGGAAGGTAACTATGTCTTTCATTGAATTTGAACCATTAAATTCATTAAAAAATTCCACAACTATTTCTCGCTTATCTACTTCCAGACAAGGGAAATATACCAAAAATAATTCAATATTTTTATAAACGAGATTTTTTAGACGACTTCATCATAAATTCGTATCATGAACAAAAAAATTCATTCCGTTTCAACTTTAAATGCGTTACTAAACGGTTATGAAAAATTCAAGGCTACACCGTCTATCAAGAGAATAAAAAAATTGCATTGTAACGAAATGTAGTTGCAACCTGCTTGAGGTAACAACGAAATACGCTGACGAATTTCTAAGCACAGGAATAATAGTATATTTCACAACTAGGGAGATAAAAGTGATTCTTGACGAGTGGGAGGTTTGTTACCCGAGCAAAGCGAGGGTGATAAGTCACACGAGTGTAGAATCAATTTTTCTCCCGAGTTGTGAACGAAATTTTCCGTAAATGCGGGAGAAAAGCGCTCCTTTGAGACCCGAGCGATTAGCGAGCGGGAGGTAAAGTAGCGCTTTCCTCCCGCAAGTACGAAAAGAAATAAATCACTGAACAATGTGATACAAAGCAAACATCAGCCATATTTCGTTACATCGTCGAACCGTATACGCTTACTCTTCGCTTTACCTCACTAAGTTAATTTTTTTTACTGTGTTGTGTTCGGTTCATCGTCAATTTCTTGCCTTCTTCGATTACAAGTCTGATATTTTGAAATAAATTAAAATGAAGTTTTCAACTGTGATAAGCATTGTATTCATTTTAAGTGAGTATAACTGCGTATTTGAATGATTACAATTTTTTTGAATTTTTAGTGTGCGGAATTTTGTAAACTACGTATATTATACCTGTAAAGTCGTCAAAATTACTTTTTCTCCGAAACTACCACACAATTTCCTTCTAATTTTGCACACCTATTCCCACCTATCTGTACATGGTTCTTAGCGCAAATTCAGGCCACTAGCCTCTAAAGGAGGGAAATGGGTTCAAAAAAACAATTTAATTATGTCTTCTCTCTGAATGAACAGATTTTCAATTTTTTTATATCGTGGTTTTGCAAATAATAATAGCAATTTACGTAAAAAATTTCGAAAGAATCGGTTGATAACGAAGCATGTAGCGATCGAAAAAATTTTCAAAATATACCCGCGTTGTCGTACGTTGATTACGTGGATATGAGTAAACGTTTTCGAGGTGCTTGTTTTCGGGTTAAACGTGCTAGTTGAATATGTTTGACAATGAATACGATTTCAATATGAAAAAAAAGAGATTAGCAGCCATGCTGCATTACAGGGGCTAGAGGCGGACTTGGAATTTTGCCGTCTATGGGCAGTAAATTTTTGCTTCCCCCCTCAAAGAACATAATTATGGAAAATTTTCATACAGCATTTTTTTTAAACGTTCATTTTGGTACATGAGCAAACTTTTAAAAGGCATAGGAGGATAAGAATGGCGAATCAGGCCCGGAGCCCAATTTCGATGAAACTTGGGTGGTAAGTAGGTACTTTTTAGAAACTTTCATCGCCAAAGTTTCAGACCGACCGCCCACCTCGTTTTTAAGAAATTAATTTTTAATTGAAAAACCAAATGAATTTTTCTCTCACGCAGAAGTCCGAGGATATTATTGAAAATTTAGTATGTTGTACCGTTCCATAAGGGGTCTCTTGGAAAAAATCAGCAACCCCCCACCATGATTTTATCCCCACCAAAGACCGTTTTTTAACTTCATGCTATTTTTTTAACCATGATAACGCTTTGGCACAATTACGAAATTGATATTTATAGATTCCCGCTTGACCCCCGAATCATGTGGAATTTTTTCAAATTTTTCACTCGGGTACGCCACACAGTATTGCCCATTGCAAATGTAGCTGGACAAAATTCGAAAATGTAACTTTTTTACTTTTAAATAAGCGTACCTTATGTTTTTTGAGTCGTTTAAACTCGAATTTGATATTAGTTTTTGCATTTCGCCCCTCAAAAAGCCCCAAAAGCCCAAATTTTTGGAAAATTGGGCTTTAGGGGAATAAATAATTTATGCATATCAAATTATATGTTTTTGAGGTCGCTGAATTCGAATCTGAAATTCTTTTTGTGATGCAACCCCTTGAAAAGCCCCAAAAGCCCCCAAAAAGCAAAATTTTTGAAATATTGGGCTTTAAAGAAATAATTCATTCATTCGTGTTGAACTATATATTTTTAAGGTCGCTGAATTTTAATCTGGAATTCTTGTCGTGATGCAACCCCTTAAAAAGCCCCAAAAGCCCCAAAAAAGCAAAATTTTTGAAATATCGGGCTTCAAAGAAATAAGTTATTCATTTCTGTTGAACTACATATGTTTTTGAGGTCGCTGAATTCGAATCTGAAATTTTTTTTGTAATATAGTCCCTCAAAAAGCCCCTAAAGTCTCGAAACTCCAATTCTCAGAAAACTGAACTTCAAAAGAAGCACAATGCATTTATATTGTGTAATATATTTTTGAGGTTGCTAAATTTGAATTTGAAATCATTTTTGGAATTCAACTCCTCAAAAAGCCCCAGAACACCAATTTTTGAAAAATTGAGATTCAAGCGAACAAGTGATTATTGATTTTTCAATCATATGTATTTATCCTAAAATTATATTGGAAATTCAACTCCTCAGAGCACCAAAAGCTCCAGTTTCGAGAAAACTGGTTCTTCAGAAAGTAGAAAAATCCAAAGGGGGTTAAAAACCCTTTATTTAAACAAAAAAAAAAAAACAAAAACAAAAAATTAATAAATAATTCAACAATCTGTGCTAAGAATGTGATTAGAAAAAAAAGTGTGATTTTTCGTGTAAAAATACTATAAAAAATATTCCCACATAAATATGATGATTTGTAAAAAAAAAAACACCGTGAAATGATTCATTAATCATTATTTAACGTATTTTAATGAAAAAATATCATTGGCCCCAAAAGTGAATTTAAAACCACGAAATCATTAGTCATACATCAGCGTTTTCGCATTAGCGGGATATTTTGAGCGAAGAAGTAGAAGATTATGTTACTCATCCCCCTTCCATGACCACTACGGTTGAGTTATGGCTCTTGTGGCCTCTGGTTCTTATAGAGGAGGGATGTACACAACTTTTGAGTGCATTTTCAAACAGAAAATCGAATGTCACTTTTTGGACTTTTGTCCACCTAGAATCGCAATCGGCCCCACTGTGCGTCATGGTAAAAAATGGCTAAAACTGATAACGGTTTACATGTTGGTATAGTCTAAGAGCCGAACCTGTCGAAAATGGGCCAAAATAACTGAAAACTGGTACAGGTCTAAAAAGTTAGTGTATCTACCCTTACTTCGAAAATCACTAGTCTGCCGATCCCCAGCTGCCGCTTTTAAGCACAGCGAAAGCTCAAAAGTTCACAATTTTATGAACTTTCGGCCGAAAATACTGAAAGTTGAAATTGGTGTCAAATTACAGGGTTTTTTGCGCTGAACCCGAATATGTCGGTTTTCCAGCCCTGAAGTGCTGCGAATCACGTATTTTTAATGAAATTCACGTAAAAATCGCATAATTTAGTTTAAGTGGGTTTAAGCATTACCCGTGAATAGTAATGACTTCTTAACTTCAAAATTTTTACGAAATTTCACATTTGAAAGGGGTGGAGCGTATGAAAAAATCTACAAACTCATGTATATGGGCATGGGAGGGGAGGTACCTATTTTTGCGAATTGTAAATAGAAGCTTGAGAAAAACACAAAGTGAATAATTTTCTATAGAATACACGTATACATATTGTAACGACAATTAAAAAATATTCAAAATGTGTTTTTTTTCTTCTTTATAAAACAAAAAAAAAAAAAAATAAAAAATGTGAATCAAATTAAAAAAGTTCAAATTTTGAAATAATAAAAAATGTTAATTGAAGTAGGAATGTGAGTCTGTTTTTTCCATTGCATAAAATGCATTTTGTGAGATTTCTTTTTTCTCAAGTACAAAATTCGCAAACATAGGTGGGTAATTCTCCAGAAAGTGACAAATTTCGACATTATAAAAATGACCGCGCAAAGTGTTTATTTTTTTTTGAATTTTCAGTGCGAATGGTTTAAGTACCTTCCCCTAAAATGTATTCCATCATTTGGCCCAAGTCATGTATGATAAGGGAGGAGGTGGGGAGTCCTGAAAGTATAGTGAGCTACGACGCTGAAAATTGCTGAAAATTCCACGTCGTGGCTGGCAGGAATGAGGCAAATTTTCGATTTATCTTGTGTTTCTTCCAGTTATGACAAGCTGCCCGGGATGTTGTGATAATCTAGGACATCAGGTAAGTCCATTTAATTGCTAGAAAAAAATTGTGGTTCGTAAATATACAAGAATAAATTCTGGACTCTTGAAAATAGTTTCTACGATTATTAAGGGGGAGAAATCAACTGTTTTTCCTTATCCTTCTGTCTCAATATTCTTTCCACGTCGTGGGATTAATGAAATGTCTCTAACAGTTCATATCATTTCACATCATAAACAAAACATTTCATTAATTCCACGACGTGGAAAGCATATTGAGATAGAAGGATAAGGAAAAACAGTTGATTTCTCACCTTTAATAATTGTAGAAATTATTTTAAGATTGCAGAATTTGTTCTTATATAGTATATTTGCGAACCACAATTTTTTTTTGTTTTTCAGATGACCCGCCTACATTTGCCGCTGATTAAACCACCAACACGACGAGGAATTTGATAAGTGGAGAATGCGAAAATTTCACAGATAGAAAGTACTACACAGAGCAAGTTTACTGGGTTCCAAGATTTAAGATCAGCATAGTGTTCTGATAGCATAGCTGAAGCAGTGCAGCTACTTTTGAGCGCGAAGTATTGAACCAGTGCACCAGGAGGGTATAACAAAAAATACAAACCTGGTGACACAAGTTTCAGGCCATTTAAATGCCGCTTTAAGCTTCCTTAGGCATTATTTCTGGTAGTAGCTTGTACCCTGAAGCCATCTTATCAACATTGTGTACTTCATTTCCAAATAAATCGAGTTTTTTTTTACTAATTATTGAGTCAAATAATTGTAAACGTACCTGGTGACAGACCACGACGTGGAAGATTTTGGTGTTTACTGAGCAGTATGTACTGAAAGGGAGGGGGGTTCATAGATGTTTTCAAATGGAAAAGTTCGGGGGATGGTACTACATAACATCGCAAAAAAAAATTTAATATTTAGCAATTTAAAAGATAAAAAATATACTGGTGACTGAAATATGTCACTTTTTGGAGAATTACCCAGGTACCACTTCTTCATCCTCAAAGTGAAAAATATTGTCATGAACAAGTTCTAAATCCTAGAAAATATATTTTTCGATGTATCACATGCTCATTTACATGAGTTTGTAGTTTTTTTCCTGCCCCACCCCCCTCAAATGTATTGTTGGTCATGAGTAATACATACTTGAAAGCATTTATTAAACCCACTTAAACTAAATTATGCGATTTTTATGTGAATTTCATCAAAAATACGTGATTTTTTCGAGTTTTCTCCCTCTTTGACCCTCTCTGACTGCCTTTTGGCAGCACCTCCTCATCTTCGCACAATTTTAATTAATTATGGTAGGGTAAAATCTTCATCTTATAGAGAATTAAATTATGAACATTACCCATTCTGAATTTATAGTTTTCATGATATTACAATCTGAGAGATGAAGCTTGTTTCTCAGAAGTCATTCTTTAATTAGAACACTACATTAATCATTAGATAATATCATAATTTTATAAAAATACACATAAAATATCTCTTGTTTTTTCTCCTTACAGCTGCACAACATTATTACAGAATAAATCTCGTACTAGGAGGTAGGTATTTGTTCGGTTACGTATAGTAGTCATTTATAATATATACTTATGTAGGTACCTACATTGTACATTATACCTAAATACGTTATAGTATATTTTGAGATACAAATGAATATTACCGTACCCGCATAACACTATTAGTATGGATATTATGCGGGACAAGAAATCGACATTTTTCAGCTTGCAAATATTCAAAAGCATAAAATATTGATAGCGAGGATGTTGTTGAAGGATAATAACTTAAAAGATTTGAAATTTTATTAGTTTACAATTATTTGAATTATTTTCCTATTTTATAATTTTAATTTTATGACGAGTTGATATGTCGATGGAAATGTCTATAGTCGATATTTTTATGGAATTTTACATCGATACATCGACACCATTATTTTGTAAATCATTAGTCGAAAATAACAAGCTATAATATCACTTTTTAAAAGACTGAATATGTAAAATTTTTTCAAATTTATCATTTTGGAATTGTTTTCGCAAGTTTTAAAATTTCAAAATAAACTTCCTTGTGTATATAATACTTGAATACGCTAGTATCGTTCCAGATCTGTCCAAAAATGAAATTGATATAGTGAACGTGCTTTTTGATCATTTATACGAAAATCGATATTGCAGAGGTAAGAATTATTTATTTCTTCTCATGATATGTGGTATCTACAATGCTCTAGCCTAAATTCTCAAAATAAAGTTCTTTGAACCAATTAATGTTTTATTTTCATCATTAGATAAAGAAGATCTCTACGAATGTTTGGAAAGAAATACGACACATTTTGTTGACGGAACAGTTATTGAAGCGGAGAAGTTTGGAAAATATATGAGTTATTAATTTTTTCGATTTTTTAATTATACTCTTCTTAAACATTCTATTAACGATAGATACTACTTAAGACATCAAACAGACAAGTTTATAACTAAATGATATTACGGTTGTTAAAGTTTATACGAGAAGATATTTTCATTTTTATCGACGTCTCACGCATTAACTTTTTCATACGTGTCCTCCACATTACTATGTCAGCTCAACCGAAGGAAGGGGACACGTGCCAATGCGGCCTCAAGTTTTCCCCAAATGGCCAAAAATTATTTATAAACTATCGAAAGGATTCTATCGGAAAAAAAATTCTACCCTTTGAAATCGTATCGGCAGCTACAACTGCCAAAAATGGTTATACAATGGTACTGATGATCAGTATAATTATAAAGCATTCTTCATGCTCAAAAGACAAGTATTCTCCGTACGTGTTTCCCTTTTATTTTGCGGCTAATGTGAGTGCACATGGAAGAAGATTTAGTGGGTGAGACCTTCGAAATAAGAACTTTCTTTCTACTCTGACAACCATAACATTATAGGTATGCCTATTACCTACGTACATACGGAAAACTGCAATCATTTTTATTATTTTACAGAATACATAGATACTGCCATTACGAGTTTAAGGGGGGAATTGGAAACGGAGAAATATGGTAAATAAAAGAATAAAAAAATATCAACTCTTAAATAAAATTAAAAAATTACGTTAACATAGCACACATGTCTCTAGCTACATACTAACTAGATACTATACTTTAATATTACCTACAATACGTAGATATTATACCTCCTCATATTTCCTCTTTAAAATACTCAATTATAAAATACATTAATGCACTGTTAAATTTTTCACTTTAACAGATGAATTCAATAAGATTCGAAGTAACTAAATATTTCTATTTTATTCTGATTTAATTTTTAATATGTTTGGGGATCAAGCAATTAGGTAAATTTTAAATTATATTCACACTAATTTTTTTATTTTAGATTTACTGGTCAAATTCAAAACAAATATACAAGATAAGAAGATTCCATCGAATTAATGAGATTAATATTCAACCGATGTTTTCGAATCCATCAATTTCTCAAAAGTGATCATAGGTTTAAAAAGTTTAATTTATGCATAATTACACTCACAAGTATGTGATGAGGTTATATTAAGCTTAATGTCGAGGAAATAATTATACATGAAATCTGCATGGTTTAGTACGTAATTCATTACAGTGTAAATTCCAAATTTGTTAAAATTACAAGCAACTGATGATATTTTGTTCAGAGAATGAGTACCTTCACAAAAAGACTCAAATCTCCGGAAGTTTGTGTTTACTTTTAAGTTTTTCATTGTGATAAGTAGGTATTGTAATAATTACCATAGATCTAAATACATGAATATAAAGAAATAAAAATTTATTCTTATTCCTTTATTGGTTTTCATTGTGCTGTAATTTTCTTATTCATGAATAAATAAATGGTAGAAACAAAAAATGAAAACAAATCTTTGATACCTATTTGATTTTTTTCTCGTAAAACGTTGTCAGGTTAAACATTCCATCGAGTAGGAGAAATGTACACGCTTAGTTCTGCATTTACATTAACAGAAGTGCCTTGTGAAATTTATTACAATAAAAGTTGCATCAAGATACCCTTGGAAAATACTTAGTTTAACAATTACCCAATCACCGAAGAGCGCCTGCATTATTTGCGAAGTAAATCTTACTGAAGGCATAATAGGTGATCAATAAGAAATCTGGGATTCGCCATTCATATGTTATAAGGTATATCAAGCTTCGTCGTGATCGTGTACTCCATTTTTTCGGGCTATTTCAATTTGCTCGGAATTACTTAAAAAAACTTTGACCGAAAAATGAGAAAAATTATCGGTTACGTTTAAGTAATCAGTGGAGGTAATTTATGAATGAATACAACACTTCGGGTGTGGCGCGCTAGTGTCGTTTTACATGAAAAGGTAAAACTGATCAAAAATTTAACATTGGTTTAAATAGAAGCGTTTTTGTTTTTTTAATTTTCTGAGAAAACTATTGGGTTTAAAGAAAAATTCATCATAGCTTAATTTTTTGAGGATAAAATTTCCTATTCAACGATATAAATATTGTTATGTTTTCATCCCCAGTAACGATAAAAATTTGAAATAATGAGTTATCACAGTGGCATATTACTCTATGTGCACATTTCTGTGGCAAATAGATATACAAAAAACATTGTTTTGGGCTTATACATGTCATATGAATATCTTATCGACATACTTTCGAGTTGAGCTTCAATTAATGTCAAATAGATATCAAAATTTTTCATTAATTAGAAAAAGATATTGATGACTATTGACATCTATTCGAAATTCATTCAAGCTCAGCTTGAAAGTATATCTATAAGGTGTTCATAAGACATGTATTAGCTCGAAATGGTGTTTTTCGTTCACTTATTTGCTAAGTGAGAACAGAAACTGGATATCTATCAGGCAAAGTGTGCACATAGGTATACCTATTCCATATAGCAAATAACAATAATATATGAATACTAAATAAAAAATCTTCATTCTACAATTCGCTTAAACACTACCCCAACAAACTGCTTCACAGAACAAGTATCAAATGATAAGTGAATAGTTGACTTTATATGATTAATATTACAATAAACCATTAATATCTATTGTTATCAAGGATGAAGATATTACAATGTTATATATTTCGAAAGAAAATTTTATCGTCTAAAAAAGTAGTATTAATGAATTTCCCTCTGAATGTCCTTACTTTCTCGTAAAATTAGAGAAACGAAATTGCTTCCTTTTAAATCAAAGTTAAATTTTATTCATTTTCCCTTTTTCAGAGGTTCCACTAAAATCTGCTAGCGACCACCTCTTTCGATGCCCGGTCCGAATAGGAATATTCTCGAAGAAAATTCGGCATTCGATAGACGATAGTTAAAATCGCGAATACAATTGAGACCCGAACAACCGCTTGAGCGCTAATGTTCTAGTGAGGCTCTATGGGGCATTTATGATTTTATCAGCAGTTTCCACCAATCAGACCAAGGTTTATACATCACTTTAAACACGTAGCCAAAAAATTTTTCTAAATACACAAAGAAAATGAACACAATTAAAGATAAAAATTTTCATTGTTTACATTATACATGCCCCATACATCCTCATTTGAGCAGTTACACTTTTTGCCACCAGATGTCAGTCACTTTGAGTTCGGGTCCCAATTATTACGTGCTTTTTTTCCCATACGCGGCACATAACGCTACGACACATTAAGTAAACACAACAGCCTTCGCCAATGAAAAAAATCCACGTCGCTTTCCACGATACGCGCGAATAATACGACATTCGCCTTTCAATACGTTACAATGTCACTGCCATCATACGTACCTAGCTACCTACATACCACACTCGTCGAATTGCAGGTCATGCCTTGTTTCTGGAACGTTATCTATATGATATGATATAAATGAGTGTGAAAAAATCAAGGTTCTGAGGCCACACCTTCCCTCCCAAATATTATATACGGGGTGTGGCAGAAGAGGAGGGGAGAGGGAATTTTATTCAAATAATTGCGTTGTAAATTTCTCGGATTTTCTCAACAATTAATGACACATTTATGAATACATAGGTGCCATTTTTTTTGCTTGAAAAAATCAGGATTTTTTTTATTAAAAATGAATTAAAAATATTTTGCATAAAATAAAAACTGCGACGCTTAGAATACAGCATAAAATTATGCATAGAAAACCGAAGCCCTAATGAGCAGATCCTTTGGTTTTCAGGTTACACCGAAATTTTCACATGCTTTGTTACTTGCTGCAAGTTTGGTGATGTGACACTGAAATCTCAAACCCCAATCAAAAATCTTCTTTAAAAGTTGGCAATTTCGAGCTCATGAATAAGTGGTGGTAAAACATCGAAATGATGTCAGCATTTTATGACAACGTGGCGACACTCTAAGTTGTCTCATGAAGTAGAAATTTGACATACCTTGTCTCCCAAGTCCAAGAAAAATTAAAAATGAGCTTCTACTAAACGAGAAACAAATATATTATCCACTTAGGTCTTATTCACATTTGAAAACATAAAAAATGTAGTGCTCTTTCGAAAAAAAAAGAAAAAAGAAAGGTAGCCCTGAATTTTCAAAAAAGTGGCAATTAAAGTTTTTTTCAAAACTGAAACTACAACGTGTACTTTCGAACACAAAAAATTTCAAATTCCCGAAATTATTATTATTAACTTGAGAATCTTCACATTGCAACATTTTAAAAATATATGAGGTCATATGGTTATTGCAGGCAAAATATACTACATATTCTAAATTCAGCTTCCTAAATGATGTTGGAAAGGATAGAGCAGCGATTTTGAAACTCGGTACTGAATGTGGCCCAAGGATGCATATTAAATTTTCGAAAATTTTGATCTCATTTTGGCAGGTGTATCATATCAACTTCACAGACTGCAGTTTTCAGAGTATAGAACCAAGGAGTAAGAGAAGTGGGTTGAGACTGTAGTAGCACGTTAGGTAGGCTACTAACAGTGGGGTTAAAGATAGGTAATTCATACACCTTGACCATATGGTACATAGGAGCCCGGACGGTAGTCCGTGCTAAAAAGACTAATTAATATACCTTACACGCATAAAACGTGTTGGCCGGGTTGCCTGTGCGAGGAGAGAAGAAAGCCAACGCTTGGTCAAGTTCGAATTGGTAATTGTTTTATTCGAGATCGCAAGACAAACTGAGATAATACATTGCGGTACAGAGTTTATATAATGCTAAATAAGCCACAACCAACGCGCAGTGTGGCCACAGCAAGTACATGAAAAATAGTAATAAATGAGAAATGATGCGCCACACGCATCTCGCGTCGCTACAAGACTTTCTGATGGAAATGATTGGGATGATATGTCGGCACAAGTCACTTCATATGTACTTTTCATTCACATATTTCAAACACCGCTCATTCCCTATCCATGATCGTACCAAAAAAACATTCGTTATGAATGTTGTAGAAAATTTAATGCAAAACAAAACTGCATTGTACTATTTTTTCCCTACAGTTAAATCCTAAGGAAATATAACGAAAAATGTGTTTTAGGGAGCTTCAACCTCCTCCGAAGTGGACTATCCTCTCCATTTAAGCATAGGATATTTTAGTATGTTGTTAACGTAGCTAGTGCGTACATATATATAAAAATCGTCGTCTTCTGAGATGGAAAAGAAATGAAATAATTTACCCGCCCCCCACCCGTTTCTTCTTAATCGTGTACTTAATGTTTTCAGACAATTTCGATTTGCTCTGAATAACCTGCGAAATTTGAGACGAAAAATGAGAAAAACAATTGGTTACCTTCGAGTAACCAACGGACGTATTTTACGAATGAATACGATACAGCAAGGTACCTATTGGAATATTCTCGAAAAAAAATTCGCCATTCGATACCTGTAATCGCGATTACGAATTATTTCGGGCTTATTTTACCCATACGCGGCACACAACGCTACGACACATTAAGTAAATACAGCAGTCTTCGTAAATGAAAAAATTCCACGTTTGTTTTTCACGAATCACGCGAATAATACGACATTCGCCTTTCGATTTGTTATCAATGTCACAGCCATCGTACACAACACATTCGACAAATTTCAGGTCATGTTTCATTTCTGGAAAATTAACTATAATGATGATACACTGGTGCAAAATGCATAGTCCTGAGGCCAGATCTTTACTTCCAGATATTGTTTCCATAGTGTGGAAATAGGGGGAAAATGTTAAACGAACTGAATCCTTGGAAAAAAAATTACTACGCAGCTTAGACGGAGATGAGTGGATGGCGACTGGCAATGAGTTCATAAGCGCAATTTTTACATTTTTTTCCCTTATCGAAAAATCAGAATTTTTGATTAAAAATACATTTAAAATATTTACAGTAAGATTATAACTACCCCACTGAATACAGCACAAAATCATGCATCAATAACAAAGCCTTTAACTGAGCAGATTTTTCAATTTTCGACTTACATCCCAATCGAGTTCGGTGATGTGGAACTGAAATTCGAATGTCAATCAAAAATCTCCTTTGAAAGCTGGCCATTTCGAGCTCATGAATTATTCGTAGTGAAACATCTAAATGATGTCAGCATTTTAAGAAATCGTAGCCGATACTCTAAGAAACGTTGTGAAGCAGAAATTGGCAGGTACTTTGCTTTTTTAACAAAATAAAAAAATCAAATGAGCTGATACTATACGAGAGACCAATACATAACCAATTTATTATTCACTTTTAGAATATGAAAAATGTAATGCCTTTCAAAAAATTGAAAAAAATATTTTTGCAAACAAATTCTCAAAAAATTGAGAACTGAAATTTTTCAAATTTGAAACGACAACGCGTAGTTTTGAATGGAGAACATTTCAAATTCCCAAAAAAATTAATTTGTGATTGAAATATTTAAATTTTCGAAAACATTGATATCTTACTTATCAAGTTTGTAGAACTAATTTTTTTTATGTTTTTAGAGTAGTCCAGGAAATCTAGGCATGAGGGAAGTAGGCTAGGACTGCCATATAGAAATGATTGGCTTGGTATGTAGTCGCAAGTCATTTATTATCTATTTTCCATTCACATATTTCAAACACCGCTTACTAGCCACCTATGAATCATAGCAAAAAAATATCCATACGAAAGTCTTAAGATATTTAGTGTAGAATAAAACTGCACCGAACTATTTTTTCTAGGTAGTCAAACCCTTTTTAGGGGGTTTCAACCACTTCTCAAGTACATTACGCTTCCCATCTACTGATAGGAACTTTAGAATGTTGTTATTGCATGTAGTGTCCAAATATGTACTTATGAAAAAAACTGAAATGAGAAAATTGTTTGGTCAAGTTTAAATGACCATTGGTTGTATTTTACGAATGGATATACGATACTGCGAGGTATTGTAACATTCTCGAAAAAAAATTCGCCATTCGATACCTACAATCGCGATTACGAATTATTTCGGGCTTATTTTACCCATACGCGGCTCACAACGCTATGACACATTAAGTAAATACAGCAGTCTTCGTAAATGAAAAAATTCCACGTTTGTTTTTCACGAATCGCGCGAATAATACGACATTCGCCTTTCGATTCGTTATCAATGTCACAGCCATCGTACACAACACATTCAACAAATTTCAGGTCATGTCTCATTTCTGGAAAATTTACTATATGATGATAAACTGATGCAAGATCCATAGTCCCGAGGCCAGATCTTCCCTTCGAAATATCGTTTCCATAGTGCAGAAAGAGGGGAAAAATATTGATCGAACAGAATACTTCGAAGAAAAAAAATTCTTGTAGGACTAAATAATACTGATGAAAAAATCCAAATGAGAAAAACTGTCGGTTACGTCTAAATGACCATTATCTGTCATTAACGAATGAATAACATATCACAGGCACAAAATATAGGAATGTTCTCGAAAAGAAAATACACAATTCCATAGCTGCAATCATGAATACGAATAATTTTGTTCATGTTTTTTCCATAGGTGGCAAACAAGAAACGAAATCTTTCGACATTTCGTCATATTACCAACCAGTTGGTGAAACGCTACGAAAAGCGAAACGGGAAATTGTTTCTCCATATTTTTCGTTTTTCGCGTTTCGTGAACGTTTCGTCGTATTTCACGGTAAGTCTATAGCCACGTTATAGCAGCCTATACGCGGCACGCGAAGCTATGACGCTTTAAGTAAACACAGCAGTCTTCACAAATCAATTAATTTTACGCTGGTTTTTCACGAATAGCGGAGTAATATGATATTCGTCCTTCGATTCGTTATGAATGTCACTACCATCGTATCTAACCCACTCGTTGAGTTTTAGGGCATACCTTGTTTCTGGGGTGTTACCTGTATAAGATGATTCCGTGGCTAAACTTCCCCTCTCAAGTATCCTTTCCAGAGTGAGAGAGGAGGAAAATCTTTATCAATCTATGTTTTATCGAAACAAAAAGAAAAAACAAATCTTGCATGCGTCACAAAGGGCTAGCGATTGGTAAACTAAAACCGGAGTTAATACTGTTGTGTGTTGCATTACACGAGCAGTAAATTACAGCGTGATCAACAACTTCTCCTACAGGGTTTACAATTGTGGAATTTCGATCGTTTCGTAATTTTCTAATTTTCACAGGTTTTTGAGCAATTTTGTGTTCAAACATACACAGTAATAAGTCGGTATGCATATCTGTGAATAATGGAGGATTTCTGGCCAAAAATTTGGACAGATATAGACTTTCAATTTTGGTAATTTAGTATTCCAAATTTTTTCGAGAATTAAATATAAAATAATATCAATACAGAGTACTTGATAATACAGAATACTTCGGCAGATAAGTACAAAGTAATGAATAAAAGAAAGGAGGCGTGGGAGCAAACTGGTTTATAGATACATTCAGAATGAGATACTGAGTCAGATGAATGAAGAAAAGAAATAGTTATATAAATATTTTTTTAAATAAATTGACCCATAAAGAGATCCTGCCAAGATATCCGTCTATTTTCACAGATAAAATATTTTGCCAAACCATTGCGAATTCCTCGAGCATCACCTCTGTTCGCATATGAATCTTAATCACGTTGAATTGTAACTCAAACTGTTTCGCTTACAAAATTATGCAGAATACAGCAAGTCTTCACTATACCTTCTGAAAATCCTACACATGTGTCCACAGATCGACGAACAATTCGTCATTTATTGACTAAAACATCAAATCTATACATTCTATGCAAAGACGAGCGCGACTTAATCGATAGCTAAAAATTCTTTTCACTCGCCTTTATCAGCATAAGTTCTCATTATTTAATTGGAAAGACCAAATGCTTCATCACCTACAATAACATATGGTAGGAATAAAATCTGTACAACTAGAAGTGGTACTTGCTGGTGGAATTTCTAAACGTCTCTCTCTCTCAAGGATGCGTGTTGAATGAACTTTTGAATTATAGCTGAACCAGAGACTTTTTCATATGCACCAATATCCACGTAAGTGAACCAGTAATTAGGATCAACCGTAGCTAGCCGTTTAATCAACTTAATGCGAAGAGTGCGTTTTTTCTGGAAATCCTTCAGCAATTTAAAACCACTTTTCCCTCGTTAAATGTGGAACAAACTCGTCTTCAATAACAATGTAAATGGCTCCACAGTCCTAACAATTATTCATCTCACAGTCGATCCATATCTCTCTGCAATATCTGTTAGTCTATTCTCACTTCCTGAATACCTGTTTGAGATATATTTTCAAATACCTATGTAAGTTAGGCTACTTCAAAAAACACATTTTAATTTTTTTTTATTACCCACATTTATATTTTTTTTACGAAAAAATATTTGAAATACTCAATTAAAATTACAACTACTTCGCTCAATACAGCATAAAATTATGCATCGAAAAACAGCAGCTTAAATCATAATCATTCGGATCGATGGCAACCATGATTTTTAATCAACACGAACAATTAAATTAATCCCAAAATTCCATAAGTATCTGCTTCTTTCCTATCTACTTCCAGACGAGGGAAATATCCAGAAGATAATTAATACTTTCATCGACAAGATTTTTTAGAGGATTTCATCATAAATTCGTATCACGAGTGAAATTTTTCCCCCAAATTATTCCATCAGTTGAAATACGAATTCATTCCGTCAAAACCTTAAATGTGTAATTGAACGAGTTTGAAAAATTCAAGGCTACATTGTCTACCAATACAGCGAAAAAATTGCTTGTAACGAAGCGATATGTAGCTGGTAAGTAGTAAGTACTGCTTTAGGTAACAACGAAATACGCTGACGTATTTCTAAATAAAGAAATAAAGAAATAAATCACAAAATAATGTGATACAAAATCAACATCACCATATTTTGTTTTTTCGTCGAATCGTATACGTTTACTTTTCGCTTTACCTTATGAAGTTGGCAGTGAAATACCGACATAACTGTTTTTTACTGTGTTGCATTCGGTTCAACATCAACTTTTTGCCTTCTTCGATTTCAAGTCTTACATTTTGAAATTAATAAAATGAAGTTTTCAACTGTAATAAGTATTGTATTCGTTTTAAGTGAGTATACCTGCGTATTTGAAAGACTACAATTTTTCTGAATATTTGATAAGTGTAATTTTCGAATACTCTTACATAATTACATGCATGTTTCGGGGCTATCTTACGTAGGGATGCTAACATGAAAAATGAATTAAAAAAAAAATTATTAATGTAATACGAGTACATAGTGCGATCATTTACCTAATGCTCGCAACACCCAAATATGTTGAATGTAGCAACGCTCTATCTACGAGTTGCGCGCGCCTCATACAGGTTCTCAAGTGAAGTTATTCTTATTTTTTCAATATCCTCAAAAAGAATGTTACGGTGAAAAAATTTTTTTTTCATATTATTATCTTCTTTTTAATGTTTTAAAACTTTGGATGAAAATATCTCGAAAATTTCAGCAATACCATAGCAGTAAAAACATTTGAAATTCCCATCCTCTTTTTAATAATAATACATCCAAGAAGTCCTTGTAATTATTCTGTCATAAGTAACAGCTCAAAAATTATTACAGCGAAGCATAACATAATAGGAAATCAGATTTTTTTCGAATAAAAAAGTTTCTAACTCAGGATAGGAAAAACACACTAACTTTTCACATTTACCATCAGAACGGGGCGCAACAACTTAACGCGTCTTCTCGCTAAAGCAATACGACTTATTAGGTTTTTCGAATCGATTCAAAGTTTTCGAGATCATACCGTTCAAACAGAAAATATCAAAACGTTGAAATTTAGATGACAATTTTTGAAAAACTTGGAAGTGGAATAAAGGTATTAAGAAAGGAAATGTAAAGATTTTTATCCTCTTTCGAATGGTGTATAAATTAACACAATTAGGTACTTATTCGCAGAAAAATAATAATAAAAAAAGAAAAACTTTAAATTTTGAAATTATATTTTAAAATTTGTATGCAGTAAGAGCCAAAAGTTCTAAATTTCCAAATTTTTCCCGAATGTGAATGCATAAACTATCGATTAGAAAAAAAATCCACTCTCTTGGTGCTATACAATGGGTTGGGAATTTCTTCCGTTTCATTTCTTCATTTATTCACTCTTTGTCCTTGCACAATTTCACTAAATTATGATATAGTAACATCGCCATTTTGTAGAGAATTAAATTCTGAACATTTTTCATTTTATAATTTTCGAAACATTACAATCTGAAAGATAAGGCTCGTTCCTCAGAATCTTGGAATAAAATATATCAAAAAATTCAAATCGTAGAATAATAGTGTCCGCAAACGAAATGTGGAGAATTTCAGCTTCTTCTAAGTGGAACATAAAAAAATATGATTATTTGTATTTCTTGAAAAATAATAAGCAAAAAATGTTAAACCGTATTTTTAATTCTTTTTTGAATTTAAGCGGCTTCACCGACGGTTTTAGTTTTTTCCGTAATTTTTCCTAAAAAAGCAAAACTTGAGCTTTCGATTAAAAAAAAAAAAAAAAAAAATTATAGCTTAGATGAAACGGGAATGGCTCAGAACTTTTTTTTGACATTTGGTCTTGTAGCTTTATGATTATATTATGATACAGATAAGTTGGACATTGGTCATACTAAAGCGCTATAAGAACAGGTATAATGGAGCCGCCATCTTGGCTCATACATAATGTAAACAACATGGTTTTGAATGGAAAAATTCTTCGACTTTCTCCACTGATTGCTGGAGGACAGTGAGCCTGAAGAAATTTTTGATAATGACAATTTTTGTGGAGAATGTAAAGAGCTTTCCAGTAGCATATTATTAATATTTGATATTTGATGAAAATTTTCATATGAAAAAATTTCAATCTTTTCTACACTCTATTACAGATTATTAGTAAATTAAATTGCAATGATCAATATGTCAATGGAAAGCTCTTTATATCCTCTACAAAAAATGTTATTATCAACATTTCCTTGGAGCCACCGTTTTCGTGATTCTTTAGTGTTTTAGAAGCGGTAAAAAACGAGCTAAGATGGCGGCTCCATTATACCTGTTCTTATAGCGCCTTAGTCATACGACTACAAATCGACGGAAACGCAAAGATTTGAAAGCCGCTCCTCACATCTCAATCTTCAAATGACAAAACATAACTTTTGAACGAAAAAAATTCGTAATTATGTTGTAGTGAAGTTTAAGTGCGAGAGTTATTCCTCAATCAGAATACATCATGGTATAATCAGGTAAAATCGCAGTTTTATTGAAAATTAATAAAATATCTCCTCCTGTTTTCCTTACAGCTGCACAAAACTACTGCGGAATAAATTTCGTGCAAGGACCTATGGGTAGGTATTCACTCGGTCACGTAATAGTTATTTTGATATACTTACTTATGTACGTTATACTTAAATACGCTAGTATACTTTGACATGCAACTGAAGATGATCGTAGAGGTGAGGGTACAGACATATACCAAAGACTGATGAATTTTTCTATGTATCTGCAATACTAGCTTTAAAATTACAAAATAAACTTCCTTGTGCACACAACACTTACGCTGGTGTAATTCCAGGTCCGCATGAAGGTGAACTCAAAGGAATAGTGAACGAGCTTTTCCATTGGATGTATGATAATAAAACTACACATGACTGCACGCGTAAGGCTAATTTATTTTTCATCATTATGTATTTCATACAATACTATCCAAAAAACTCAAAATAAGCTTTCTTAAAATTTCTTTGATGAAAATCTAATATAATGTTCTATTTTCATCATCAGCTATTGAGACTGTCAAAGATTGTTTGGAAAGATTTAAAAGCAGTTTTGATGCAAAAGTTATTTCAACGAACAATTCGGCAACACTTGAGATGTACAAGCGTTAGTATGATTTTTTTCATTTTTTCATTCCTCTCTTGAAGATTAACAAATAACGATAAGCTGAATGAACACGTCATTGTCACATCAAAAGGAGCATAAAGGTGACATATGTCCTTTTTAAGGAAAACACGGATTCTGATTCTTTAGAACTTCCTCTTTCCAGTGAAACCACTCCCACCTCTCTATTGTGAATATTCACGGAGCTATTTCTAATTTTAAACCCTCAAAGCCAATAAAAAAAAAAAAAAACGTAAGCAGCCATGCCGCATTACTGGAGCTGAGTTTTTAACTGGGGCTTGTTTTGATTTAGTAATAACCACGCTCAACCGTTCATCACTACAGGCCACACCCAATACCAAGTCTGAAAACCCCTACCCTATCCTTTCCAAAAACACTTAAGAAGTTCAATTTGACACAAATGTAGTATTTCTTGCCATGAAATAATCATGCGAACGCATATTTCTCAAATTATAACTATTTGAGGGTCCTCAAATTATCTTCAAATTTTGTAAATCCGCCATTTTGGATCCATTTTGATTCAAATTCAAGTGGTTATATTCTGGTCACAAACTAATCCTACACACAAAGTTTGACCATTCTAGGCCGATTTGGTGATGAGATATGGAAGATTCATGAAATTTCCTGCAGCAATTTCCCCTCCAAAAGCCGTTTTTTGCTCTAACTCCCCTCCAAAATCACTGAGGAAGCTAAAATCAAAATACGTTTGTCACTTGGGCTCATTTTATCATATGACACAGCAATAAAAAATTTTCGACCCCTCCTGTACCCCCACCACTATTTTAGGTTGGTAACCCCGCCTTCCCCCTCCAACATCATGTATGGAAGTGAATTCGGGATATAGTATACAACTTATCCCCAATAACCATATGAATTCATATTAATTACATTTTTACCAACTTGAGGCTCCTCAAGCTCTACTCAAAATTTTGATAATCCGCCATTTTGAATCCATTTTGATCCAAATTCAAGAGGTCATATTGTGGTCACCAACTAACCTCACACACAAAATTTGACCTCTTTAACTTGATTTGGTGGGGAGATATGGAAGATTCAAGAAATTTCATGACTCAAAACTTCCTCAAAAAGCCGTTTTTTGATCTAACTCCTCTCAATATGCACTCAAGAAGCTGAAATTTGGATATGTTAGTATCCGTGACTCACTCTTTCATATGAAATCAAAAACGAAAAATTTGAGCTATTTGCCCCTTCTCCAGCCCCCTCAAAATTTGAGTGATCCGCCATTTTGAAATTTATCGAAAAAACAAAAAAACTATTTTTGCGCATTTTCAAGAAGAGTTCCTCACCAAATTTTGAGCGAATTTTATGAATACTCGCCGGCGCTACGCGTGGGGGAATAAAATATATATATATATATACCAAAAAGTTGGACATTTGCCAGATGATTACAAATGGTCTGAAACGCAAAGATTTGAAGACCCCACCCTCCCCCGACCTTCCCTTCCCAAATCAGGTAGGCTGTAATAGCTATCGTTTTGTTAAAAACTCAGCTAATAATAAGTACAATAAAGTTTACAAAACTTGTTTTTGTGGAAACTTTTTGCTATCTGTTGATACTTCATCTTTTTTTGATTCGCCACAAAATTTTCATATAAAATATCAAGTCAAGTCAAATGATGGGTTTTTTAATAATGTTTCATTATTTTGTGAAAATAAATCGAAGAATTACTTATTGAATTTTACTTCTTACTTCTTACTTCTTAGTTTAACGTGCATGTATTGCAACCTAGGCCAAAGACACGGAAAGGAAAAGGGGTTTCAAATTTTTAGGAAGAGTTGAGTTTGTTTTAAGAAGTTGATAAGTTTGTATAATTACTTTTTTAAATGATTCTGAAAAATACTAATTTTTGTCACTTCAAAAAGGACGTATAATTTTCCATTCTTCATCCGTTATCATAGTAATACCAACTAACCTATACTGGTGACGATTATCGTTTCGGATAGCCAAGAGTAGTGTTCACACCATACAACCGGTCGCATACTTCAATTCTACATGCTCTTTATTATTAAAGAAAATACAACCAAATTTTCAATCACGATTTTGAAAATATTCCATTTTTTTCCACTAACACCTTATTTGAAGTGACATGCTCTATTGTTAAGATTCAAACGAGGAGAATTTTTTTTATTTTTGTCGATGTCTCACAAATTAATTATTTAATATATGTTCCAAACATTACTCACAATGAATTTCAGCTCGACTGAACGAGGGGTACACGTACCACGTGCGGTCTCAAATTTTCCCTTAATGGCCAAAAATCATTAAAATGCCATCTAACACTTTTTCTACGAAAAAAAGTGGCATAAAGAGGATAAATAATTTTACTGAGAGTGTGAGGGTTCTAGATATACTACACCCATCTTTATCATTCAATTAGGAGCGGAGTTATACAAATGAGACTCTACTGGTACGTATTTGCCTCTTTCGATAGAGCTGAATTTTTATTGCCGCTAATGTGGGTGCATATGGGAAAAGAATTGGCGGATGAGACCTCCAATTTACTAACTTCCTTTCTACTCTGACAACCATAATATTAGCATATATATACCTACATACATAAGGAAAACTCTAATCATTTTTATTATTTTACAGAGAAAGTAAATTATGTCATTTTAAGTTTTGAGGGGACATTGAGGAAATACGGAGAAAAAAGTAATAAAAAAAAAAAACTTTCAACTCTTAAATACAATCAACAAAATATAGCAAATTACACTACGTATAAAGCTACTTACTATCTACATACGATACCTATGTACCTATTACCTATACTAGATATGATACATACTCGTATTTCGCTTTCAAAATATTCAATTACAAAATAATTAATGCACCGTTAAATTTTTCATTTTTACAGATAAGTATACCGAAGCTAGTGGTAACTAAATACTTCTGTTTTATTTCAGTCTAATTTTCATATGCTTGGCGAACAAGTACATAATAAGATGAATTTTAAATTGTATTCACACTATTTTTTTTTTTTTGTTTAATTTAGGTATACTGTCACAGTTGATTGATACAATAAATAATAGGAAAGCATCATTGTCAAGATCTTAATCTTGGATTTCAAGGGTACAATTTTTTAACGAAAGTATAATTATTGTTACAGTCGAAACTGCATTAAGGTTATTTCCAGAATGTTGATTTTTTAATTTTTGTTTCTTTTAATTTCCAAATTTTGTAAACTTTTATGTTGTAATGGTGGAAACGCGAACAATTGGGTCTCAAATTGTTCGATCTTTGTAATTATCTTTTTTAAATTAAGTTGCAGTTTTCGTTTAGTTTTAAGTCCTTATTGTAATAAGTATTGTAATTATTATCGTGGATGTAGAATTGTAGATAGATAAATTAAGAAATAAAAATTATTCCTATTCCATTATTGTTTTTCATTGTGCTTTAATCTTCTTATTCAAGAAAAAATTAGTGGTAAAAACAAAAAAATGAAAACAAATCTTCGATACGTATTTGATTTCTTTTTCGTAAATCGTTTTCAGGTTAAACATTACATCGAGTTGGAGCAATGTACAATTGTACACTCTTGGTTTTACATTTACAAATACAAAAGCCTTGTGAAAACTCGTTCACTAAAAGCTTATAAGATAGTTTAACAATTATTACTCCATCATTGAAGGATACATAGTTATTTGTGACGTAAAATCTTACTGAACGCGTAATGTGTAATGAGTAAATTGTCTGGGATTCTCCATTCATGTATTCTTAGGAAAACACATCAACGGCTAAAATCACTCAAGTTGCATTTTGTGAGATTTCATTTTTTTTATTCCGTTGAATTCAGATATTATTTTGTTCGGAAAAATTAAAGCAGCAGCATTAACAATTGAATACCTACGAAGTTACCACTTCTAACTTCTTATTTTTTTATGATTTAATTAAAAAGCATTCTGATTACATCACACTGCTTTTTCAGTTACTTTGGCATAATTTCAATACTTTTCACCAATCTACAGTCATAACCGATTTTTGAAATGATCACACTTCATTACTTTTTTACTACCTTCACTATTCGTTAGAAACCTTGGTAGCAATCATTGTTATCTCTAATTGAGGTCCATTACGTCGGCCCCCCCAAGTGCGAATTGAGAGTTGAAATTTTGTGTACAGGTTGTGCTCGGGTTGTGCCACGTTGTGCCGTCACTAATTCACATTGTGCTCCTCCCCCCTTTCCGAGAACGTAACGGGGGGGCTGGTGAAATGCGAGCCCCCCCAAGTGCGAATTGAGAGTTGAAATTTTGTGTATAGGTTGTGCTCGGGTTGTGCCACGTTGTGCCGTCAATAATTCGCATTGTGCTCCCCCCCCCTTTCTGAGAACGTAATGAGGGAGCTGGTGAAATGCGAGCCCCCCAAGTGCGAATTGAGAGTTGAAATTTTGTGTACAGGTTGTGCTCGGGTTGTGCCACGTTGTGCCGTCACTAATTCACATTGTGCTCCCCCCTTTCCGAGAACGTAACGGGGGGGCTGGTGAAATGCGAGCCCCCCCAAGTGCGAATTGAGAGTTGAAATTTTGTGTATAGGTTGTGCTCGGGTTGTGCCACGTTGTACCGTCAATAATTCGCATTGTGCTCCCCCTCCCTTTCTGAGAACGTAATGGGGGAACTGGTGAAATGCGAGCCCCCCCAAGTGCGAATTGAGTGCTGAAACTTTGAATACAAATTGTACTCACGTTGTGCTACGTTGTGCCGTCATTAGTTTACATTGTGCCACTACCCTAAGGGGTACAGAAGGGGTACTTCATTGGGGATCAGCCCCCCGAAATGCGATTTAAGAGCTATAACTTTTGGAGTGAATTGTGCTCATGTTGTGCTGCGTTGTGCCACCATTACTCACCAACCTACCCCTGACCACACTCCCCCATTAAGGGGATCTCGATGGGTACTGCCCCCTCCCCCAAAATGAGATTTGAGAGCTATAACTTATGGAGTGAATTGTGTTTCACATTGTGCTACTATCCTAAGGTATTTATAGACCTCTATAAGGGGCCAGCCCCCCAAATGCGGGTTGAAGAGTGCAAACATGGGTAGTAAATTGTGCTAAATACTATGAGCACAACGCAGCACAACGCGAGCACAATTTACTACCCATGTTTGAACTCTTCAACCCTCATCTGGGGGGGCTTGCCACTTATACAGGAGTATAAATACCATAGGATAGTAGCACAATGTAAAATACTAACAGCACAAAGCAGCACAATTTGAGCACAATGCACCAACCATGTTTGAATATTCAAACTTGCATTTTTAGGGGCCGGCCCTTTATAAGAGGTCTTTAAATACCTTACAGGTAAAGTAAGTGTAGGGAGGTAAGTATTCACGGCACAACACAGCACAATGTGAGCACAGTTCATTTCCAAAGTTGTAAGTCTTGAATCGCATTGCGGGGGGCTGATGTCAAATGATATGTGGTTATGCTCATGGGAGGGGGGTGGGCAGTAGTTCGCTAAGAAATGACAGCACAAGGCAGCACAACGTTAGCACAATTCACTCCATAAGTTATAGCTCTCAAATCTCATTTTGGGGGAGGGGGCAGTACCCATCGAGATCCCCTTAATGGGGGAGTGTGGTCAGGGGTAGGTTGGTGAGTAATGGTGGCACAACGCAGCACAACATGAGCACAATTCACTCCAAAAGTTATAGCTCTTAAATCGCATTTCGGGGGGGCTGATCCCCAATGAAGTACCCCTTCTGTACCCCTTAGGGTAGTGGCACAATGTAAACTAATGACGGCACAACGTAGCACAACGTGAGTACAATTTGTATTCAAAGTTTCAGCACTCAATTCGCACTTGGGGGGGCTCGCATTTCACCAGTTCCCCCATTACGTTCTCAGAAAGGGAGGGGGAGCACAATGCGAATTATTGACGGTACAACGTGGCACAACCCGAGCACAACCTATACACAAAATTTCAACTCTCAATTCGCACTTGGGGGGGCTCGCATTTCACCAGCCCCCCCGTTACGTTCTCGGAAAGGGGGGAGGAGCACAATGTGAATTAGTGACGGCACAACGTGGCACAACCCGAGCACAACCTGTACACAAAATTTCAACTCTCAATTCGCACTTGGGGGGCTCGCATTTCACCAGCTCCCTCATTACGTTCTCGGAAAGGGGGGAGGAGCACAATGCGAATTATTGACGGCACAACGTGGCACAACCCGAGCACAACCTATACACAAAATTTCAACTCTCAATTCGCACTTGGGGGGGCTCGCATTTCACCAGCCCCCCCGTTACGTTCTCGGAAAGGGGGGAGGAGCACAATGTGAATTAGTGACGGCACAACGTGGCACAACCCGAGCACAACCTGTACACAAAATTTCAACTCTCAATTCGCACTTGGGGGGGCCGACGTAATGGACCTCAATTAGAGATAACAATGATTGCTACCAAGGTTTCTAACGAATAGTGAAGGTAGTAAAAAAGTAATGAAGTGTGATCATTTCAAAAATCGGTTATGACTGTAGATTGGTGAAAAGTATTGAAATTATGCCAAAGTAACTGAAAAAGCAGTGTGATGTAATCAGAATGCTTTTTAATTAAATCATAAAAAAATAAGAAGTTAGAAGTGGTAACTTCGTAGGTATTCAATTGTTAATGCTGCTGCTTTAATTTTTCCGAACAAAATAATATCTGAATTCAACGGAATAAAAAAAATGAAATCTCACAAAATGCAACTTGAGTGATTTTAGCCGTTGATGTGTTTTCCTAAGAATACATGAATGGAGAATCCCAGACAATTTACTCATTACACATTACGCGTTCAGTAAGATTTTACGTCACAAATAACTATGTATCCTTCAATGATGGAGTAATAATTGTTAAACTATCTTATAAGCTTTTAGTGAACGAGTTTTCACAAGGCTTTTGTATTTGTAAATGTAAAACCAAGAGTGTACAATTGTACATTGCTCCAACTCGATGTAATGTTTAACCTGAAAACGATTTACGAAAAAGAAATCAAATACGTATCGAAGATTTGTTTTCATTTTTTTGTTTTTACCACTAATTTTTTCTTGAATAAGAAGATTAAAGCACAATGAAAAACAATAATGGAATAGGAATAATTTTTATTTCTTAATTTATCTATCTACAATTCTACATCCACGATAATAATTACAATACTTATTACAATAAGGACTTAAAACTAAACGAAAACTGCAACTTAATTTAAAAAAGATAATTACAAAGATCGAACAATTTGAGACCAATTGTTCGCGTTTCCACCATTACAACATAAAAGTTTACAAAATTTGGAAATTAAAAGAAACAAAAATTAAAAAATCAACATTCTGGAAATAACCTTAATGCAGTTTCGACTGTAACAATAATTATACTTTCGTTAAAAAATTGTACCCTTGAAATCCAAGATTAAGATCTTGACAATGATGCTTTCCTATTATTTATTGTATCAATCAACTGTGACAGTATACCTAAATTAAACAAAAAAAAAAAAATAGTGTGAATACAATTTAAAATTCATCTTATTATGTACTTGTTCGCCAAGCATATGAAAATTAGACTGAAATAAAACAGAAGTATTTAGTTACCACTAGCTTCGGTATACTTATCTGTAAAAATGAAAAATTTAACGGTGCATTAATTATTTTGTAATTGAATATTTTGAAAGCGAAATACGAGTATGTATCATATCTAGTATAGGTAATAGGTGCATAGGTATCGTATGTAGATAGTAAGTAGCTTTATACGTAGTGTAATTTGCTATATTTTGTTGATTGTATTTAAGAGTTGAAAGTTTTTTTTTTTTTATTACTTTTTTCTCCGTATTTCCTCAATGTCCCCTCAAAACTTAAAATGACATAATTTACTTTCTCTGTAAAATAATAAAAATGATTAGAGTTTTCCTTATGTATGTAGGTATATATATGCTAATATTATGGTTGTCAGAGTAGAAAGGAAGTTAGTAAATTGGAGGTCTCATCCGCCAATTCTTTTCCCATATGCACCCACATTAGCGGCAATAAAAATTCAGCTCTATCGAAAGAGGCAAATACGTACCAGTAGAGTCTCATTTGTATAACTCCGCTCCTAATTGAATGATAAAGATGGGTGTAGTATATCTAGAACCCTCACACTCTCAGTAAAATTATTTATCCTCTTTATGCCACTTTTTTTCGTAGAAAAAGTGTTAGATGGCATTTTAATGATTTTTGGCCATTAAGGGAAAATTTGAGACCGCACGTGGTACGTGTACCCCTCGTTCAGTCGAGCTGAAATTCATTGTGAGTAATGTTTGGAACATATATTAAATAATTAATTTGTGAGACATCGACAAAAATAAAAAAAATTCTCCTCGTTTGAATCTTAACAATAGAGCATGTCACTTCAAATAAGGTGTTAGTGGAAAAAAATGGAATATTTTCAAAATCGTGATTGAAAATTTGGTTGTATTTTCTTTAATAATAAAGAGCATGTAGAATTGAAGTATGCGACCGGTTGTATGGTGTGAACACTACTCTTGGCTATCCGAAACGATAATCGTCACCAGTATAGGTTAGTTGGTATTACTATGATAACGGATGAAGAATGGAAAATTATACGTCCTTTTTGAAGTGACAAAAATTAATATTTTTCAGAATCATTTAAAAAAGTAATTATACAAAATTCAATAAGTAATTCTTCGATTTATTTTCACGAAATAATGAAACATAATTAAAAAACCCATCATTTGACATGACTTAATATTTTATATGAAAATTTTGCGGCGAATCAAAAAAAGATGAAGTATCAACAGATAGCAAAAAGTTTCCACAAAAACAAGTTTTGTAAACTTTATTGTACTTATTATTTTTTTTTATTGGCTTTGAGGGTTTAAAATTGAAATAGCTCCGTGAATATTCACAATAGAGAGGTTGTGGCGTACAGGGTGGTGTACTTGTCGCGACGAAAACTTATCTATCCCTAATTCTTTTAAAACGTTCTCTTCTATCTTTCCAAAATTAACGTTATTGCCTATCTATCCCGGTCCATAAAATTTATTACTTATTTCCGTTTTGGCATTTGAAAATTCCTTCTGCAACGTCCAAATATCTCCTGTTTGAATTCGTTTTTTTTTATCTTTTTTTAAAATATAAATCATTTTTTCATTTATGAAGTCACGTTTAAAGCAGACACCGCGTCGCGGGCAGTATACGACCCTAATCACTTCGGCAGGGCAGCGGATGGCAGATTTACTGCTCTTTACATTTCGGTATCTTTTGCGCTCGCGTAAAAGGTTCCGATTTGTAAACGCGTTGCCTTGACGAAGTCATTAGCCTTCATACCCCTAAACCAGTTCGCCATCTTTTCTACCATTTTCATCCCTTAAAGTGTGGGTGGGGATTGCGAGCTGGACCGATGAGTCCATGAACTCCAAAAACATTACACATTCGTTCGTCTACTTTTTCTGAGATAGTTTTGAACATCACAAGTTCGTTGGTCTATCTTTCTTGTTATGTAGTTCGCTCATCGCGGTATAAGTTATATGCATTTTGTTTTCTCGCCTGAATTTCTACTGTGTGCGCATTATTTTTCGATGTCGTCAAATGTATCCGTAAATATCGTAAGTTGTATAATTTTGTATTAATAATATCATGTTTTTACTATATAATTTTTCTTTTTCATTAAATACATACTAAAAATTATGTTTTAATTCTTTTTTTTATGGGTTAGACACCTCAGGGTGAAAGGGGGGATTACGGGGTTCAAATTTTAATTTTATTATTATACAAATTTTATATGGTACGCGCATCCCTGGCGTGTGCGGGCATATTACTTCAGGGCGGGAAATTTATTGTAGGTTAGCGGTGGTTTTCATAATCGCTGGTAACCTATAGTAGATTTCAACACTCTCGAGTAATGTACATAGTACGGCTTATCTGTCGATGCGATGGATCAGCTAGTACTGCCCGTACAAGTCGCGGATGATGCTCGGTGTAAAAAACCGGGCGTTGGATCCGTTCAAAGATCCCGCGTACAGCGACTGTTATCGTCGATGGAAAGGTATTTAAAACCCTTGCCTCGGCGGTAACGTCACAAGGTGGGAGTGGTTTCACTGGAAAGAGGAAGTTCTAAAGAATCAGAATCCGTGTTTTCCTTAAAAAGGACATATGTCGCCTTTATGCTCCTTTTGATGTGACAATGACGTGTTCATTCAGCTTATCGTTATTTGTTAATCTTCAAGAGAGGAATGAAAAAATGAAAAAAATCATACTAACGCTTGTACATCTCAAGTGTTGCCGAATTGTTCGTTGAAATAACTTTTGCATCAAAACTGCTTTTAAATCTTTCCAAACAATCTTTGACAGTCTCAATAGCTGATGATGAAAATAGAACATTATATTAGATTTTCATCAAAGAAATTTTAAGAAAGCTTATTTTGAGTTTTTTGGATAGTATTGTATGAAATACATAATGATGAAAAATAAATTAGCCTTACGCGTGCAGTCATGTATAGTTTTATTATCATGCATCCAATGGAAAACCTCGTTCACTATTCCTTTGAGTTCACTTTCATACCGACCTGGAATTACACCAGCGTAAGTGTTGTGTGCACAAGGAAGTTTATTTTGTAATTTTAAAGCTAGTATTGCAGATACATAGAAAAATTAATCAGTCTTTGGTGTATGTCTGTACCCTCACCTCATCTTCACTTGCATGTCAAAGTATACTAGCGTTTTTAAGTATAATGTACATAAGTAAGTATATCAAAATAACTATTACGTGATCGAGTGAATACCTACCCATAGGTCCTTGTACCGAATTTATTCCGCAGTAGTTTTGTGCAGCTGTAAGGAAAACAGGAGGAGATATTTTATTAATATTTCAATAAAACTGCGATTTTACCTCATTATACCATGATGTATTCTGATTGAGGAATAACTCTCCACTTAAACTTCACTACAACGCAACGTAATTACGAATTTTTTTCGTTCAAAAGTTATGTTTTGTCATTTGAAAATTGAGATTTGAGGAGCGGCTTTCAAATCTTTGCCTTTCCGTCGATTTGTAGTCGTAGCTCCCCCATTACGTTCTCAGAAAGGGGGGGGGGAACACAATGCGAATTATTGACCGCACAACGTGGCACAACCCGAGCACAACCTATACACAAAATTTCAACTCTCAATTCGCACTTGGGGGGGGCTCGCATTTCACCAGCCCCCCCGTTACGTTCTCGGAAAGGGGGGAGCACAATGTGAATTAGTGACGGCACAACGTGGCACAACCCGAGCACAACCTGTACACTAAATTTCAACTCTCAATTCGCACTTGGGGGGGCCGACGTAATGGACCTCTCAAATTGCATACTTGAGTCAAGGTACAACACTACGAGAACGTTTAAATACCTTATTCTTCGTACAGTCGAGCATATCATTTACCCCTGAATCATTTGATTCTTTCTAAATTCGATGCAAAAGATGTTTGATTTTTTCAAACTTATCATAAAATTTTTTGTATTAGTAAGCTGTAGAAAGGACTCTGTCGGAAAAACAACAACAAAAAAAAATTCGTATCGGCAGCTAAAAAGCCAATAATGGCAATTTAATGGTACTAAAAGTGAGTATAATTATGAAATATTTTTCATGCTAAAAAGACATGTCGTCCATCATTTTCATAATTTCAGGTTTCGTTATCTCGAATGTCAATCACCGAAGAATTTAATTTTTTTCATGAAAAAAATATAAATTTCTTCATCAGTCCAATCTTTTTACTATGTAAATTGTGAACTTTTTCATCAAGAAAAAAGTTTGTAAGAATAGGATTGCAATACATTATAATTTCACAAAGAAGTTCTTACATCATTAGTGAGAGAAAATAATACATATATGTATATTATTGCCACGATGCAACGTATACTTCGTGCTGACTACGTACTATAATACTAGATATACTATAACCCATCAATCATCGCTTTAAAGTAGTAACTGTATCACATTTCACATAACTTCTCCTTGAAGTTTTGAAGTGCATTCAGTGATCGGCATCTACTTGCAGCGTTGTAGCTGCATTACAATGATAGGTACATACACAAAATGTTCTGTTGCCCGATGGGATTGTGGTACTTGTATCTAGTTGTAATTTATATGTAAAAAATTTCATGATTGTTCCACTAGCGTGAAAAAAAGATTCATAATTTTTGACCATTATTTGTATTGTAAAAATATATCTACGCGTTTACGTGGGAACATTGTAAAACTTATTTGAAATTTCGCTTTTACCTTACTGAAAATTTTCAGTCGCTCTGTAGGGATAGACCATTTCATGAGCTTTCCAACAGTATAAAAAAATGAAAATTATTTTTACTGAAAATAAGTGAAATACATGATTTCAAAAGTACCTATTTTCCAAATATATTAAAACCAATTTGAATTAATAGGAAGAAATTGTAATATTGAAATTAATTCATTATAGACACTAAGAATTCGTAAATACATTTTTAAAAAGCATACAGTAGAATGACATAGGGGGGGAGGGGAGTTATAATTGGGTGAGAAGAAAGACATCATCTTTTACTTTGCGAATGACAGCTATTAGAGCTTACGTGATTCCAAAAGGATATGGTATTTAACCTTTAGCGTTTTAGATCATCTGCAATCATATGACAAATGTTATTAAATTTCCTTCAACTTTTATTAATTCATTATTAATATACAAAAACAATAAAACCTTTTTTTCATTAGATAAAACAAAGACAAGTACAAAGAATTACATTTATAAGCGCTATTGCACAAATTTTGAAAAATACCACTACCACAAATACCATAATCAAGTTTAAGTGACTACATAGTACATATATCTGTAAATATACATTCTATTATGCCACGAAAATTCAAGCAGAACAAATTAAAAAATTTTTGAGTAATTCTCTTGAATTCTTAACACTCTTGAGTAAAGTTTGGAATACAGTTCACCATATAAAATTTCAGCAAATTTCGTCAAATAGTTCTTGAGAATTATCTGGGTCCAAAATTCTCTCATCTCAGAATTCTTAGATTTTTTTAAATTTACAAATACAGCTCTTCTTCAGAATATTTATCGAAATTTATAAACAAAAATTAACCTTTTTGAATATAATTATGTGATTAGTAATTCATGGAATTTTATTATTCGCTCACAAAATGATATCTATGTATTTCAAAATGAAGCCTTTAAATTTTGCTTATATTGTGATGAAAATTTGAAATAGCACAATAGATCTTTGAGTATTAAAATAGTAATATGGAGAGATAAAAGTGTAGTTCCATCAGGGTTTTGATAGATAGCGCAGCGCCAACTATGAATTGTGCACTTAGTGTACAGTACAGTACAAAATTGTACTTTGCGACGCGTTTTCAGGTTTGCCGCGTGATGTCAGAGATTAGTGGGGAAAGAGGAGTGCTGAATGAGTACCAATGAATACTTTCCGTTTCCGTCCGACTTCTAGTCAAGGACGTTGGTGCATATCAAGTGCACAATTCGCATCTGATATAGCGCCCTCTATCAGGTCCCTTGATGCGTAATGCTAAGAGTATGGCTTTTATCTCTCCATATTACTATATTAATACTTAAAGTAATAGATGAAGAAAACTATGGAAATAAAGTAAAAAAATAAGCAATTATGCACAGATAAAAGGCAAAAAAAATACGGAGTTGAAACATCAATGACGTCATATCTCATATGCAGCAATACAAACCCTCTCAGTTTCCTCTCATACCACGTGCCTATATTAGAGGTACAAAGAGGATAAATAATTTTACTGAGTGTTTGAGGGTTCTAGAAATGGTACACTCATCTTTATAACTCAATTACGAGCGGAGTTATACAACTGAGACTCCACTGATACGTGGTTGCCTCAGCAATTTTATATATTTTTCTTTATCGAAAAATCGAAATTTTCGATTAAAAATACATTTAAAATATTTACAGTAAAATTATAACTACGCCGCTGAAACAGCACAAAACCATGCATTAATAACAAAGCCTCTAATTGAGCAGATTTTTTAATTTTCAGCTTACATCCGAATCGAGTTCGGTGATGTGAAACTGAAATTCAAACGTCAACCAAAAATCTCTTATGAAAGCTGGCTATTTGGAGTTCATGAATTATTCGTAGTAAAATATCTGAATGATGTAAGTATTTTAAGAAATCGCCGCCGATACTTTAAGAAACCTTGTGAAGCAGAAATTGGCATACTTTGTTTCTTTAATAATATAAAAAAAAAAAAAAAAAAAATGAACCTCATACTACATATATGAGAGATCAATATATTACCAATTTATTATTCACTTTTAAAAATACAAAAAATGTAATGCACATTCAAAAAATTGAAAAAAAAAATGTAGCCACTAAATTTTCAAAAAACTGAGAACCGAAATTTTTCAAATTTGAAACGACAACGCGTAGTTACGAATGGAGAACATTTTTAATTCCCCAAAAATTAATTTGTTATTGAAATATTAAAATTTTCGAAAACATTGATATCGTACTTATCAAGTTTGTAGAACGAATTTCTTTCATGTTTTCAGAGTAGTCCAGGAAATCTAGGCAGAAGGGAAGTGGGATGAGACTTCCATATAAAAATGATTAACTTGGTATGTAGTCATAAGTAATTGATCATTTATTTTTCATTCACATATTTCAAACACCCTTACTAACCATCTACGGATCGTAGCAAAAAAATATTCATAAGAAAATCTTAAGATATTTAGTACAGAATAAAACTGCACCGAACAATTTTTCTACGTAGTCAACCCCTTTTTAGGGGGTTTCAACCACTTCTCAAGTACATTACGCTTTCCATCTACTGATAGGAATTTTAGAATGTTGTTAGCGCAGGTAGTGTCTAAATATATACTTATGAAAAAATTGAAATGAGAAAAATTTTTGGTCAAGTTTAAATGACCATTGGTTGTAATTTATGAATGAATACGATATTGCGAGGTATTGTAAAATTCTCGTAAAAAAATCGTTTTTCGATACCTGCAATGGCTATTACGAATTATTTCGTTCTTATATTACCCATACACGGCACACAATGCTATATGACACATTAAGTAAATACAGCAGTCTTCGCAAATGAAAAAAACCCACATTTCTTTTTTACGAACCGCGCGAATAATACGATATTCGTCTTTCAATTCGTTATCAATGTCACTGCCATCATACATAACGCATTCGACAAATTTCAGGCCATGTCTCATTTCTGGAAAATTAACTATAATGATGATAAACTGGTGCAAGATCCATAGTCCTGAGACCAGATCTTCCCTTCCAGATTTCATTTCCATGATGTGGAAAGAAGGGGAAAATGTTAATCAAACTGAATCTTTCAAAAAAAAATTACCACATAGCTCAGACGGAGATGAGGGGATGACGACTGCAATGAGTGCATAAGCGTAATTTTTACAATTTTTTCTTTATCGAAAAATCAGAATTTTTGATTAAAAATACATTTAAAATATTTACAGTAAAATTATAACTACGCCACTGAATATAGAAGAAAATCAGATGGGAAAAATGTTGATCGAACTGAATCCTTTGGAGGAAAAAAATTCTTGTAGACTAAATACTGATGAAAAAATCGAAATGAGAAAAATTGTCGGTTACGTTTCAATGACCATTGTTTGTAATTAACGAATGAATAAGATACCACAAAGTATAGGAATGTTCTCGAAAAGAAAATACGCAATTCCATAGCTACAATCAAGAATACGAATTACGTTGTTCATGTTTTTTCCATAGATGGCAATAGACTTTCCGCGTTTTCACATGTCGTCATATTTCGCGAAAATTTTTGCGCGAAATAGATAAAACGCGAAAACCTTCACTATAGACTTTCATCATTTCGTTCCATAATTCGTTTCGCCCATTTCATGAAAGTAAAAGAAATGAAATCTTTCGACATTTCCTTGTATCACCAACCAGTTGGTGAAACGCTACGAAAAGCGAAAACGCGTAATTTTTTCTACACATTTTTCGTTTTTCGCGTTTTGTGAACGTTTCGTCGTATTCATCGTAAGTCTATAGCCACGTTATAGCAACCTACACGGCACGCGAAGCTATGACGTTTTGAATAAACACAGCAGTCTTCACAAACCAATTAATTTTACGTTGGTTTTTCACGAATAGCGGAGTAATACGATATTCGTCCTTCGATTCGTTATGAATGTCACTACCATCGTACATAACCCACTTGTTGAGTTTTAGGGCATAATAATGTGGTAATGGTTCCGAGGCTAACCCCCTCCCCCCCTCTAAAGTATCCTTCCCAGAGTGAGAGAGAGAGGGGAGAACTTTGATCAATCTATATTTTATCGAAACAAAAAGAAAAAGTATCTTGCATGCCTCACAAAGGACTAGCGATTGGTAAACCAAAAGCAGAGTTAATACTGTTGGGTGTTGATTACACGAGCAGTAAATTACACTGAGATCAATAACTAAGTACAAAGAGATAAATGAAAGAGAGGAGGCGTGAGAGCAAACTGGTTTAAAAATACATTCAGAATGAGATACAGAGTCAGAGGAATGAAGAAAAGAAATAGTTATTTCAATATTTTTTAAATAAATTAATTCATAAAGAGATCTTGCCAACATATCCGTCCATTTTCACTGATACAATATTTTGCCAAAGCATCACGAATTCCTCGAGCATCACCTCTGTTCGCATATGAATCTTGATCATGTTGAATTGTAACTCAATCTGTTTCGCTTACAAAATTATGCAGAATACAGCAAATCTTCACTATAACTTCTGAAAATCCCACACATGTGTCCATAGATCTATAATGGATGGCTAAAAATTCTTTTCACTCGCCTTTACCAGCATAAGTTCTCATTATTAAATTGGAAAGACCAAATGCTTCATCACCCACAATAACATAATATGTATGGTAGGTATAAAATCTGTACAACTAGAAGTGGTACTTCCTGGTGGAATTTCTAAACGTCTCTCTCTCAAGGATGCATGCTGAATGGACTTTTGAATAACAGCTGAATCAGAGACTTTTTCATATGCACCAATATCCACGTAAGTAAACCAGTAAGTAGGATCAGCCGTAGCAAGGAGTACGATTGAACCATAGCTCTCATAATAAATCAAAAAATAATGATCCAAAACGAGACCGTTTAATCAACCTAATGACAAGAGTGCGTTTTTTATGGAAATCCTTCAACAATTTAAAACCAATTTCCTCTTTTTAAATGTGAAACAAATTCGTGTTTCATAACAGTGTAAATGGCTCCACAGTCCTAACAATTATTCATCTCACAGTAGATCCATATCTCTCTGCAATATCTGTTAGTCTATTCTCACTTCCTGAATACCTGTTTGAGATATTTTTTCAAATACCTATGCAAGTGAGACTGCTTAAAAAACACGTTTTAATTTTCTTTATTACCCACATTTTTTTTTTTTACGAAAAAATATTTGAAATACTCAATTAAAATTACAACTACTTCGCTGAATACAGCATAAAATTATGCATCGAAAACAACAGCTCAAATCCTAATCATTCGGATCCATGGTAACCATGATTTTTAATGAACATGAACAATTAAATTAATCCAAAAATTCCATAAGTACCTACATCCAGAAGGGGGAAATATCCCAAAGATAATTAATACTTTCATCGACAAGATTTTTTAGACGATTTCATCATAAATTCATATCACGTGTAAAATATTTCCCCCAAACTATCCCATCAGTTGAAATGGAATTCATTCCGTCACAACCTTAAATGTGTTATTTAACGATTTTGAAAAATTCAAGGCTGCACTGCCTACCAATGCAGCGAAAAAATTGCTTTGTAACGAAGGGATGTATAGCTGGTATTGCTTTAGGTAAGAACGAATCCATTTATCATTCACATTTTAGAACACAAAAAATCTAGTGCTCTTTCAAAAAAAAAAAAAAAAGTTAGCCCCTGAGTTAAAAAAAAGAGGTGGTTGAGATTTTTTCAACCTTGAAACGACAAAACATAACTGTTGCACACAAAAAATTTCAAATACTACAAAATTTTTTGACAAATGTGATTTCATTTTAGCCGATGTATATCAACTTTACATGAAATTTCTTATTTATGTGTTGTGTATTCCAATAAATCTACGTTTCCTAACAGGAAAAAATCCCAACAAAGAATCTACTCATAAATATGTAGAGTCTCCTTGTCATTTAAGTTCTTAGTGCAGCCAGTGCCTACGTATTTAAAAAAAAATATGCATATATTTTTTGGGGAATTTTTCCAGTTAGTATCCTAATGTGACGTTGGAAATTACAGGACTCGGGTTCCATTTGCAAATGAGTTTTCCTGGCCTTGTCAATTTTTGATAAAACTCGAAATCCAGTGCACCCTAGTATCCATCTTCTGCTCAAGTATTGGCTAAGAATCTCTCTTGGCAAAATTTCCGGGCTTCTTCACCCATACGGGCAATATCACGAATACAAATACACGAGTACTCGAACACATAGGTATTAAAGGCGAGCGAGTAAAAAACTCGTTATTGATGAACGAAGATTTATATCTCTAACTCTGATCTTTTCCCAGGTCTTATAAATTTCTCGTCAGGGTATGCATGTGATGGTACGCATTAAGAGAGAAATAAAAAAATAAACTTCGCCCATTGAGACGAAAACCCCGTTGGCGTGAAGCTAACAAGGTACAACAAGCTACGTCGTAATCGTGTACTCGTTTTTTTCGGGTAATTTCAATTTGCTCGGAATTACTAACAAAACGTTGATCGAAAATGAGAAAAATTATCGGTTATGTTTAAGTAACTAGTGGACGTAATTTACAAATGAATACCATAAAGCTAAGTACCTATTGGAATATTCTCGAAAAAAAAATTCGCCATTCAATGGCTACAATCGCGAATACGTATTATTACGTGCTTATTTTTCCCATACGCGGCACACAACGCTACGACACATTAAGTAAATAAAACCGTATCCGCCAATGGGAAAAATTCACGTTGCTTTTCACGAAGCTCGCGAATAATACGACATTCGCCTATCGATACGTTATCAATGTCACTGCATCGTACGTACCTACACTACCTAGCTACCTACATAACACACTCTTCGAATTGTAGATCATGCCTTATTTCTGGAACGTTATCTATATGATATGATATAGATGAGTATGAAAAAATCCCTTCCTACCAAATATTGTATCTGTGGTTGAGCAGAAGAGGAGGCGGCGTGAATTTTGATGAATAAACTATACGTGTTGTAAATTTTTCCAATTTTCTCAACAATTAATGACAGATTTCTGAATGCATAAGTGCCATTCTTTCGATTTAAAACCAAAATTTTTTATTAAAAACGAACTTAAAAAATTTCGCATAAAATAACAACTACAGTGCTGAGAATACAACATAAAATTATGCGTACAAAACCGAAGCCCAAAATGAGCAGATTTTTTAGGTTTCAGCTTACATCCGAATTTTCACATACTCTATTACTTGCTTCACAGGCTTGTGCAGAGGAAGGGGAAGGGGATTTTCCCCAAGGTCAAGTTTTTTTGATGGCTCGCGATTTGACACCATAACGCATTGGCGTTAAAAATCTGCTTCTTTTTTTTGCTCTCATGACTTTTCCTCCTGGGCCCGGATTTTCTCTGCACGGCCCTGTTGCTTCAAGTTTTGTGATGAGACGCTGAAACCTCAAACGACAATCAAAAATCTTCTTTAAAAACTGGCAATTTCGACATCATGAATCAGTTGTGGTGAAACATCTAAATAATGTCAGCATTTATGACAACGTGGCGATACTCCAAGTTGCCTCATGAAGTAAAAATTTGACATAACTTGTCTCTTTAGTCCAAGAAAAATATTCAAAACGAGCTCATACTAAAAAAGAAACAAATATATGATCCACTTACGTATTATTCACTTTTGATGAAGAAAAAGAAATATCTACTGAATTTTCAAAAAAGTGGCAATTAAGCTTTTTTTCAAAATTGAAACCTCGACGTATACTTTTGAACGTAAAAAATTTCAGATCCCAGAAATTATTATTATTATTTTTTTTATGCTTGAATTTTCGAAAATTTTGATCTCATTTAACTTTGCAGACTGCAGTTCTTTTGTTTTCAGAATATTCCAGAGAATGAAAGAATGAGAAGAGTGGGTTGAGACTTTTTGATGGAAATGATTGGGATGATATATCATCACAAGCTATTTCATATGTTGTACTTTTCATTTACATCAAACATCACTCATTCCCTACCCATGGATCAATATTTGTATGACTGTTGTAGAAAATTTAATGCGAAGCAAAACTGCATTGAACTATTTTTTCCTTACAGTTAAATCCTGAGGAGATATCCCGAAAAATCTGTTTTAGGAAGTTTCAACCTCTTCCCAAGTGGACTATGCTCTCAATCTAGGGATAGGATATTTCAGTATGTTATTATATAAAAAAATCTTCGTCTTCTGAAACGAAAACGAAATGAAATGATTCCCCCGCTTCCTTGTAATCGTGTACTCGATGTTTTCGGACAATTTCAACTTGCTCGGAATTACCAGCGAAATTTTGGACGAAAAATGTAGCCGATGGACGTATTTTACGAATGAATACGATACAGCGAGATATTGTAATATTCTCGAAAAAAAATTCGCCATTCGATACCTGCAATCGCGATTACGAATTATTTCGTGCTTATTTTACCCATACGCGGCACACAACGCTATGACACATTAAGTAAATACAGCAGTCTTCGTAAATAAAAAAATTTCACGTTTGTTTTTCACGAATCGCGCGAATAATACGACATTCGCCTTTCGATTCGTTATCAATGTCACTGCCATCGTGCATAACACATTTGACAAATTTCAGGTCATTCTTTGTTCCTAGAAAATTAGCTATATGATGTGATAAAGGGATACGAAAAACCCAGAATTTCAAGGTCAGATCTTCCCTTCCAAGTATCGTTTGCAAGATGCAGAGAGAGGGTGAAAATGTTGATGGAACTGAATACTTCGAAGAAAAAAAATTCTTGTAGGATTAAATATTGATGAAAAAATCGAAATGAGAAAAATTGTCGGTTACGATGAAACGATATTGTTTGTAATTTACGAATGAATAAATACCATAAAGTATTGGAATATTCTCGAGAAAAAAAATACTACATTCCATAGCTGCAATCACGAATATGAATTACTTCGTTTATGTTTTTCCCAAAGTGACTGTAGACTTATTACGTTTCGTCATGTTTCGCGAAAATTCTCGCTTTGCTATAACAATTGACAATTAATACTCCCATAGACGAGATTTTTTAGTCGATTTCATTATAAATTCGTATCATGAGTAAAATTTTCCCCCAAATTATTCCATCTGTTGCAATACGAATTCATTCTATTTCAATCTTGAATGCGTTCTTGAACGATTTTGAAAAATTCAAGGTTACATTACCTACTAAGGCTGCAAAAAAATGCGTTGCAACGAAGCGATAACTAGCAAGCACCTGCTTTAGGTAACAACGTAAAGGAATAAAGTAATAAATCACAAAATAATGTGATACAAAATCAACATCAGCCATATTTGGTTTTTTCGTCGAATCGTATACGTTTACTATTCGCTTTACTTTATGAAGTTAGCAGTGAAACACAGACATTACGGTTTTTTGCTGTGTTGCGTTCGGTTCATCTTCAACTTTTTGCCTTCTTCGATCACAAGTCTTACATTTTAGAATAAATTAAAATGAAGTTTTCGATGATAATAAGTATCGTATTCGTTTTAAGTGAGTATATCTGCGTACTGGAAAGACTACAATTTTTTTTTTTAATTTTTAATGGGACGCGAATTTTCTAATATGCACATACTTTCCGAAACATCAAAAATACTAGATAATTCCATTTCATTTTCATAAACTATGTGATTAATGATATAGACCATTTGTTACATTTTCATTTTGCAAAAAGGTAACACTGTCTTGATAAAAAATGACTGAAACTACTAACGTAAGCGTTAGCTTCATTACAAAATATTACTTTGATTTTTGGACACTTTGAAGGCTTGTGAGAGCTGTCACATTCTATTTTTTCAAATTTTGATCAGCCTAAATGAAGTTCCATGGTCGTTACAATGGCAAAAATTTCAAATTTTGCACGATGGGCATACTGAGCGCTGTTGAGTAGAATAAATTCCATAGCCATTTCTCGCTTACTACTTCCAGACGAGGGAAATATCCCTGAGATATTTAATACTTTCCTAGGAGAGATTTTTTAGACGATTCCATCATAAATTTGTATCATGAGTAAAATTTTTCCCCCAAATTATTCCATCAGTTGAAACATGAATTCACTCTGTTACAACCTTAAACGTGTTATTGAAAGATTATGAAAAATTACCCACCAAGGTAGCAAAAAAATTGCGTTAGAACGAAGCGATAGCTACTAGGCACCTGTTTCATATAACAACGAAGTACAGTGACGCATTCTTAAGACATGATCTACAATTCGAAGAATGTGTTATGTAGGTAGCTAGGTACGTACGATGCAGTGACATTGATAACGTATCGATAGGCGAATGTCGTATTATTCGCGAGTTTCGTGAAAAGCAACGTGAATTTTTCCCATTGGCGGATACGGTTTTATTTACTTCATGTGTCGTAGCGTTGTGTGCCGCGTATGGGAAAAATAAGCACGTAATAATACGTATTCGCGATTGTAGCCATTGAATGGCGAATTTTTTTTTCGAGAATATTCCAATAGGTACTTAGCTTTATGGTATTCTTTTGTAAATTACGTCCACTAGTTACTTAAACATAACCGATAATTTTTCTCATTTTCGATCAACGTTTTGCTAGTAATTCCGAGCAAATTGAAATTACCCGAAAAAATCGAGTACACGATTACGACGAAGCTTGTTGTACCTTGTTAATCACAAAGTAGTGTGATACAAAACAAACATCTCCCATATTTTGTTTTTTCGTCGAATCGTATATGTTTCCTTTTCACCTTGCCTTACGAAGTTGACAACGAAACACTTATATTACTGTTTTTTACTGTGTTGCGTTCGGTTCAAACTCAACTTTTTGTCTTCTTCATTTCAAGTCCTACTTTTTGAAATAAATTTAAAATGAAGTTTTCAATTGTAATACATATGTATTAATTTGAAGTAAGTATACCTGCGTATTTGATGGCTACAAATTTTCGGAATTATCAATGGGACGAATTTTTTAATACATTTATATTCTTCAGGGCTATCTCACCGAAGGTTACTAGTTTTAAAATAAATTTTAAAGAAATAATTGTATGATATGATAAGAGTATTAGGGTGGAGTAAAAGAAAAGTGTTTTTCAATTTTGATCAAATTTTAAGAGATGGTTTACTTTGAGTTGAAGGTCCCTCATACAAAGTTTCAGAACCCAATTTTTCGCTAAATAATAAATTTTTTACGCTGCCCCAGGAATTTTTCTCATAAAAGAGTTTGTAGATTCAGCTTGACATTTTTACTTATGAATGAACATTTTGTTTCATCACCTATAGGTATACAAGACTACTTTGGAATAGTACCAGTCCACTGCGGAGGAAAAGCTGACGGTAATTTTAAGTACATACCGTGAGTCCGAGTGATTCGGGTGCAATAATCGAAAAAATCTCTTTTCCAATTACTTAAAATTAATTTTTTCAAATGTAACGAAATTGTAATGCAGTTGAAATGAATTTATCGCCTTTAAAATCCCTTGAAGTAATTTTAAAAATGATTTTTGATTTAGGAATTGTTGTTCAACTCTTATTATGTTATCAACAAACTGAGATACTTGCGTTGATTGCACTCGAATCACTTGAACGCGTAAGTACATACATATAACGTATACCGTGTGACCAATAAGTGAGGTCAGTACCCATCAACGTGAAATTCCCTATCTCTAAGTAGAATGTAAATTTTTTCATTTCTTTTGGTTTTTTATGCGATAATAAATGATAAAAACCATCATAAAATTTATTAATAAATTTCTAACATTTTATTTTTTCATTATGAATTGATTTAAATCAATTTTATCGAGAATCAGTGATATGAAATAAACTAGATTAATTAATCAAAAGTTGAATAAAGTACATAGTTTTCATAAATATGATTTAGAATGCTAATAATTGAATTTTTATTTCTCAATTCAACAAAAAAACAAAGAGAATTTGGCGCTGAGGTTGCAAAAATCAGTTGGTCGCACGGTATAGAGAGTACACTCTGAAACAGGAGCAGAAGGAAAGGGTACCATAGTTGTCAACTTTTCTGTAAATTTTATAATAATGATATAAACGCGAATTAATAGTTATATTTATAAGAAAATAGAAGTTTACGTACCAATAAAAACACGACACGTTTCAAAGGGTACACACATTTTCAAATGTTACCAATTAGATAACTTCATAAAAAAACTAGTTATTCCAAGTGTAGGTCAATTTGGTGAGGAGATGAAGAAGATTCAAGAAATTTCATAACTACAAATTTCCTCAAAAAAACGTTTTTTACTCTAACTCCTCTCAAAATGCATTTAGAAAACTAAAATTTAAATATGTCGGTATCCGTAACTTATTCTTTTATATGAAACTAAAAACTAAAAATTTGAACTATTTTCTTCTTCTTCAGCTTTCCTTGAAATTTGAGTAATCCGCCATTTTAAAATTAAGGGATATGAAAAGTAGTTTCCGTCTTGTTCTCAGATTGTACTCAATATACACACAAAATTTCATAAGAATAGTTCCACCTGTTTCGGAGAAGTTTTGGCTCAAACACCGTGACACGAGAATTATGTATATTAGATTTTGGTCTCAATTCCGTACGAAGTGTAAACGAAATTTTTTCAAATTTTTAAAGCAAAATACCATTAGAATTCAGAATTTAGATACAGAACAGAAGAAATCACATCTAAGGGAAGCATATCAAACTGTGGTCAAATTAGCAACATCTATCTAAGTCAATAAACGTAAAGAGCCATGTCGCATTACCGCAGCTGAGTTTTTAATTAGGACTTGTTCAGGTTTGTAAATAACGTTGCTAACCCCATCATGTCTACAGGCTACACCCAATACTCAATCTGAAAACCCCAACCTATCCCTTCCAAAACCACTTGAGAAACTACATTACGAACAAAATAAATTTAGTATTCTTTGTCATGCAATGATGATACGAACACATATTCTTCAAATTACAGCTTATTGAGGCTCCTTAAATTATCCTTAAATTTTTAAGATCAGTCTAGTTTAGATAACGCTCATGAAAAGTACTTTGTGCAGTGCGTGTTCTCTTATCGCATATCGTTATTGTCATCTCTATAGTTACTGATTAACGTAAACTGAATATAAATCGAGCATATAAGCGAAGAGTGCGGATTAATTCCTGCCTAGCGGCAGCTGGCTGAATAATACGCGCAACCTTACTTGAGTCAGGCCACCATCATGGCGCCGAGTCCCAAGGGGCACACACAGTCATTAATGACGGACCTTACAGAGAACAACTGGCAAACTGTATCAAAAAAACGGAAATTTTCTTACTCACCTCCAGGACAGAAATCGTCAAACAAACCAGTAAGCAAACCCGTCAAAACATCGAATAGATTCGAAAAACTTATTCAAGTAGATGAGAACAACGAGGAGTCTAGTACGAATGCAGCTGAGGATATTCCTCAAACGAAACCTACAACAGTAACAGTAAATCCTAAAAAGATAGTACCACCACCGATCTTTGTACAGAATGTAAACAGCCACAAAGGTATGACAGAAATGATCAATGGAACGATACCAAGTGATAGCTTCTTAACAAAAGCGCTGACGGGTAATACCGTGAAAATCAGTGTCTGGGATGTAGATAACTATCGTAAGCTGGTAAACGAATTTCGCGTAAGGAACATTAAATTTTTCACATACCAGATAAAAACAGAACGTGCCTTTAAAGTTGTGTTACGCAACCTACATCACTCCATCCAACCTGCCGAAATAAAAGAGGCGTTGCAAAACGAAGGCTTCGCTGTACGTAACGTAAGCAACATACGACACTATCAAACTAAGAACCCACTCCCTCTTTTCTTCGTGGAACTGGAACCTTTAGATGGGTGCAAAAAAATTTACGAATTAAAATTACTCCTTCAGCACCGTATAACTGTTGAATCGCCAAGGCCGCGCAAAATAATAGTACAGTGCATGCGTTGCCAACAATATGGTCACACACGAACATATTGTACGCTGTCACCGGTATGTGTGAAGTGTGGGCAGGAGCATGACAACCGAAACTGCCCGAAAACCCAGCAGGACCCTCCAAAGTGTGGCTTGTGTGGGGGAGACCACACAGCAAATTATCGGGGATGTGAAGAGTTCCTTAAAATAAAGAATCGAATACGTTCTAAGCAGGAGATGAGATCGCTACCGAGGAATTTACCTATAGCTGGTGACACTGCCACTACTCCTGTCGGCTCCTCTAATAGTGACAACATTACTTACGCTCAAGCAGTTAATTCGCAAACTCCCTCAAATACTTCATCCAGCCAGACAAACTCAGAACAATTACTACAGAAATTGAGCAACCAGTTTGAGGCACTTATGCTCCAAAACCAGAAGCTTCTCGAGCTCCTAATAAAGCTCGTAACTAAACTCACCTAATGACTGCTTCTCAGAGTAATTTCCCAACCAGTCAAAACACCCGTATATTAGCGTGGAATGCTAATGGTCTCCTAAAAAGGAAACGAGAATTGGAGGTCTTCCTCCAAACCGAGTCTATCGACATAGCACTAATATCCGAAACCCACTTAACATCTCGCTTACGTGCGGACATCCGCAATTACAACCTTTACACGTGCCACCATCCTAGTGGTGGTGCACGTGGTGGATCTGCCGTATATATTCGTAAGAACCTGCAGCATCACGAAGCCCAACAGCTCTGTACATCGGCCATACAGGCAGCTGTTGTGACAGTCCAACTACACGTGGGTACTGCTGTCAACGTTGCTGCCATTTACTCACCACCTAGACATACAGTAACCATACCAGAATATGATCAACTCTTCCAATTGTTAGGAACCAAATGGCTGGCCGGAGGAGACTTTAATGCTAAGCACCCCTTGTGGGGCTCACGCTTGCAAACCACAAAAGGGAACAATCTCTATGCAACCGTCACAGCTCGAAACATTCTGTGCCACTCTGCAGGTGAGCCAACTTACTGCCCAACCGATCAGGGCAAGACCCCCGACTGCATTGATTTTTTCCTGTCACAAGGCATTTCCGCTAACTATATGGATATCCAGACAATGCACGACCTAACCTCTGATCACTCACCAATAGTACTAACAATCAGTGACACGATCCTATGGAGGAATCAATCACTGAAAATTACCTCCAAGCTCACTGACTGGGATCGTTTCCGAGACCTAGTGCATAATCGCATCAACCTGCGTGATAGGCTTCAGACACCAGAGGAAATCGACGCTGCGGTGCACAATATACAGACAATCATCACAGAGGCTGCTCGAGCTGCAACACCTCGTACACAACACCCTCCTACCCTGCCCTCCTACCCACAGCAGGTAGTTCAACTTATCCGCCGACGTCGAGCAGCACGACATCGCTGGCATCTAACTCGCAGCCCAGCTAACAAGCGCCATTTTAACCAACTGTGCAAAGAAGTCAAAAAGTTGACCGCTGAAATCCGATCCAAATCGTTTGATGACTTTCTGCATTCGCTTGATACAACGGCAGATACAAACTACTCGCTATGGAAAATTGCTAAAGTTACAAAGAAACCGCCTAGTTATACCCTCCACTACGATCAGACGATGGGACAATGGCGTACAGTGATACCCAGAAGGCCGTGATGTTTGCTAACCACCTGGAAACGGTATTTCGGTCGAATGAAATAGACACAGACGTACAACCAATAGTCACACAAACAGCAGGACCAGAGCTCAAGCCAATCACACCTCAAGAAATCAGAACAATACTTCGTAAACTCAAACCACATAAGGCTCCGGGCTTGGATCAAATCACTGCAAAAATTATGACTGAATGTCCGCGTAAAGTAGTGGTTTACCTCACATACATCTTCAACGCATCGATCCGAGTACGGTATTTTCCCAGTGACCCGCTTGACAAGAAGCTAGTAAATGATGCTAGCGCAGAACTAGTATAAATTTGAAACACTTGAGGTTAGATTTTTACTAGCATTTTGTAACTAGTTATCTACTAGTATTATGAGACTAGTCATATACTAGCTTCAAAATACTAGCAATAACTAGCTACAAAATGCTAGTAAAAATCTAACCTCAACTGTTTCAAATTTATACTAGTTCTGCGCTAGCGTAGGTTTACTAGTATAAAGCTAGTATAAATTAAGAATTCTTTTACTATTAAAATTAATTTTTTTTACTTTTAATTAATTTAAAAAAATAGTAAGATGCTTTTTTCCGAGATATGGTTGCACTTTTCGGCTTGTCACTTCTCATGCCCACTTATTTATTGCACATTCCAACACGAAAATTCCCTATGCCTACGGTGAGATTCGAATCTACGACCCTATGACTAGAACTAATCTACCTACCCTATACCACGCGGCCACGAGTACCTAGTGACGAGTACGCGTTCTAAGGCAGTATTTATGTTTGCGATTCGTGCGTATTCGTTTTTATAAAAATGCTTGGGAGATTTTTGGTTTTGATTTCAATCCGATAAATACACAAGATATTAAATGTAAAAATTTGATTTTTTTTTCGCAACATGATGTCGAAAACGACATATTATATGAATATTTTCAAATCGTTATATGTCGTTTTTGACATTATATTGTGATTTTTTTTTTTTGAACAGAATGTTGTGAGTAATATGTGTTGCTTTGTGAGGGTTTTAAATATTATTGATAGATAACTTTTCAACATAAATCTATGCCTAGCGGTCAGAAATAGGAAACATATTGTTCTTGAAAACATCTTTTGTTTTCGTAATATACTCGGAAGCAAATTAAAACAGTTTTCATCTATACATTTTCGATGATGAAGCTGTCTCGTGAAACCATCATGTAAACTAGATGTATATAATTTATGTAGATGAGGGGCTGAAATTACTTCCAACTGAAGAATTGCTTATACATAACTCTATGAGCATGCAACTTAGTTAATTAACACTATGTGCACAGCGATGCCAAAGTGCCTCTGAAATCGGAGGTAGATTGGTCAAACAAAGGTATATTGTCGCAAAGAAAATCTTTTTTGGATGCAAATTGATACTTTTGATAAGTCTATATTAGGGTGCGTCAAGTCGCATTTTTTTCGAAATTTTGGGGTCTTACCCTTTAGTTTTGTTCCTTTTGATGAAAAAATGATACCCTCAAAAAATTTTCAAAAAAAAAAAATTTTAGAGGTGGCGCTTTTGGATTGAAAATTTAATGGAGAATCCAATATGGAAAATTTTCTGAAATTTGACAAGTTAAATTTTAACAATAAAAATTAATCTGTTCATCAACTACAGACTAATTACACGTCTCTTATCAGTATTTTTCTAATTATCGTTTAAATAATAGAATGTCTGGCTCGCCAGATGACCCAAAAATCGTATCAAGTATCTACTTTGGTTACAATCAGTTCCAAAACGTGATGTCTAGAAGTCAAATACCCTAGTTCTTTATCTAATTTCACTTCTAGTAGGTGACACGCTTCTTTAGATTTCCCTATTGCTTGTATTTGACACGGTAGTACCAAAACCCATAAAATTTACTCAAGAAGTTGAATTCCACTGCTCTAAAGTCTAAACTTTCTTATATGGGGTTAGCTTGTGCTATGCTCTTCTTTATAATGTTATAATCTTTTTGAATCGGCATACATGCTTTTTTCTAAAACAATAGAAATTTCATCGCAAATAATTCTAGCGCTTTTTGATATCAGGTGTTTCTCATTATAAGTTTGAAGTGTAGTAAAAGGACTTAGTACTTGCGGATTTGTTTGTAATTTTATTCTTTCAATTTTTTCCAAAGTTGTAGGACCTACTAAACAAATATTTCGCTTTGATTGCTTAGTGATATTATGATGGCAGGAAAAAAAGCATATTATAGTAGTCCACGTTTTAAAAAGATGTTCAATTCGTTATTGTCAAATTTGTGGGAACTTGAAACTTACCAATGGTGTAGAAACCTCTGGTAATTAGGTAACAATTACCTTTCAAAAACAATTTAGAGGGGATTCAAATTTAAAAACAAATCCGACAAAATTGAAACAATTTGTAAAGATTTTGTAAATGGTCTGAAAAAAAGATCATCTTGAATGTTACCCTCCTAAAAAAATGATTCTACGCCACTGAAATTTACTTCCTCGACCTCAGTGATATCTTTTTCATTTTCATGGACAAAGAAATATGAAAAAATCGCCATATAAACAAAAAATAAGGTTTGGCATTTCAATATGCTACATTCAAGCAGCAAATGGTTATTGATAGGCTCTCTTATAGTTTTCAATTCATAGAATTTTATTAGTTAGTGCGCTACAACCTTAACAGGACTTTTCTTAAGTTATATACAGCACACCTAATATACCTAGTAGATGGTGGCAGAATGGCGACATCCCAAGATAACATGTTTATATGCGAATTATGCATATACCCATACGAGGTAATGTTGTCAATATTCAACCCTGAAGCGCCACCTCTAAATACCTTTTTTTTTACCTGAAATTTTTTCTGTGGTGTTTTCTAAGTAAAAGGAACACTTCTAGGGGGTAAGACATCAAAATTTCAAACTTCAAATTTTTTGCATATAAATTTGACGCACCCTAGTCTATATATATATGTATAAAACCAAATAAACCGAGATCATTTCCATATATACGTAGTAATTGCGAGATCATGAGATTCGTTTGCCGGATCTCACAACGTTATACATAGCGCACGTTGTTTGCGAGGTGCAGTATATCGTGTATGCAAGTTTTCAGCCGGATCTCGGTTTAGCTATGATTTACATAAGGATATATATATATATATTCGACTATCCTTATTTACAGGCATAACATCAGGAAACTTAATAAATTTGCGAGTAATTTGATGCTGGAAAATAACTGGCAACACGCGAGTATCAAATCTGCTAGTAATTTGATACTAGAAAATAACTAGTATCACGCGAGTATCAAATCTACGAGTAATTTGATACTAGAAAATAACTAGCATCACGCTAGTATCAAATCTGCTAGTAATTTGATGCTAGAAAATAACTAGCATCACGCTAGTATCAAATCTGTTAGTAATTTGATGCTAGAAAATAACTAGCATCACGCTAGTATCAAATCTGCTAGTAATTTGATGCTAGAAAATAACTAGCATCACGCTAGTATCAAATCTGCTAGTAATTTGATGCTAGAAAATAACTAGCATCACGCTAGTATCAAATCTCCTAGTAATTTGATGCTAGAAAATAACTAGTACTACGCGAGTATCAAATCTCCTAGTAATTTGATACTAGCAAATGACTAACATTACGCTAGTAAATAGAAGCTAGAGTAAAAACGCGAGTAAGATGCTAGCTTTTTGCTAGTATTCGAGTAAGATGCTAGTAAATAACTAGTATTTTGTCAAGCGGGAGAATGGAAGCGGGCCAAAATTATTCTCATCCGCATACCAGGCAAACCATTGGAAACTCCAATATCATATCGGCCGATCTCGCTACTGCTTACACTCTCAAAAGTTTACGAAAAGCTTCTACAATCCAGGTTGTTGAAACTTGTGGACAATCTGGGTATCATTCTAGAACACCAATTTGGATTTAGAGCGAACCACTCTACGATCGAGCAGATCCATAGAGTGGTCACCACTATCCGCAACTCTCTTGAGGCCAAGCAGTTCTGTCCAGCAGTTTATCTGGATGTCAAGCAAGCTTTCGACCGCGTCTGGATACAGGGACTGTTGCATAAAATCAGCGAATACCTCCCAATCTCCGTGGTGCAACTCCTTCAGTCCTACCTTACCAATCGTCGTTTTGAAATACACTATGGCGCAGCTATATCTGAGGTCAAGCAAATTTCAGCAGGGGTGCCTCAGGGCAGTGTACTGGGGCCCCTACTCTACGTCTTATACACGGCCGACATTCCCACTTCCGAAGGCACCACACTGGCGACCTTCGCTAACGATATGGCGGTACTGGCACAGCACCAAGACAGCGAAACCGCCAACCAAAGGCTCCAATTAGCTGTCAATAAACTTCATCACTGGACGCAGCGGTGGAAGATCGCTATCAACCCTACAAAATCTGTACACGTTACCCATGCACTACGCCACCATGAACAAACATCCATACGTCTCGATGGTGTTGCAATCCCTGTCAAAGACCATGCCAAATACCTTGGAGTCTATATTGATAAAAAGCTCACTTGGCGGAAACATATTACCATAAAGCGTGAAGCTATAAAACTCAGACTACGATCCTTATTCTGGTTACTGCGAACTAAATCTAAAATCTCACTATATCATAAACGACTTCTCTATATCTCTCTCATACGACCAATCTGGACCTATGCTGCCCCAGTCTGGGGCACGGCAGTGGACTCAAACCTGATGATCCTGCAACGAAGTCAAAACCATGTCTTGCGTAAAATCACTGGTGCACCATGGTTCATCCGAGGAGAATCACTTCATAGCGACCTTCAGCTACCAACAGTAAAGGAGCTCCTGCGAACCCTTGCAACAGATTATGAGTACCGCCTACACCGCCACGTCAACTGCATTGCTATAAGTCTGTTGGAGCAGCCTCCCATCGCTAGACTACGGCGACGTTGGACCACCGATATACCGTCAATTTGTTAACCACTTAATCTAATACTAAATAATAGTTAATATATATATGTCAGCCATAGTCCCTGCAACGATTGCGTAGCAGGTCTACTACATGTTAATATCTACCTACCTTCAAACCGTATGTAAATGCCTTGCGGCAGTTCATACTAAATAAATAAATTAAAAAAAAAAAAAAAAAAAAAATTTTAAGATCCGTCGTTTTGGATCGATTTCGACCTAAATTCAAGATATTGTATTCTGCTCACCAAATAACCCCGCACAAGAAGTTTGATCTTTCTACATTGATTTGATGAGAAGATACATGGAAGATTCAAGAAATTTCATTACTTAAAACTTCTTAAAAAGCTCTTCTTTTGCTCCAACTCCTTTCCAAATGGCAATCTTTCATATAAAATCAATAACAAAAAATTCAAGCTATTTGCTTATTCTCCAATCACACTCCAACTTTGAGTCGTCTTTTTGAGGTGTACATACAAAGAAACCAAAGTTAATCAAGCAGTTACACATCTAAAAACAAGAAAATGCAATAAATCACGTCACGAACCTAGAAGAGTAAGAGCCGTATCAATTTTTGGCAGATTTGTCTAATTAGTAATACATGAAAATGCATGTGAAACGGATGAAACGTGTCATGCTTTTATTCGTATGTGAACTTTTTTTTTTTATACACAGGATGTTCCGGGATTGGCCAGTCAAACTTTGCCATTAGGTAGTGCACGATGAGGCGAGTAAAGAATGTTGCATATATATATAGCCTTTCGTGAAAATTGCAGCGCTGGCAGGAGATGAAGTTAATTAAAATAAAATTATATTCCTTGGATTGTAGGCTAGGCAAATTACGAGTACATTGCACAACAGTTCATGAAATAAATAAATAAATGTACATAATTTTATTTTCATACTTGCGGTAGGAAAGCGCTACATTACCTCCATCTCGCTAAATGCTCGGGTCTCAGACGAGCGCTTTTCTCCCGCATTTAGGAAAAATTTCATTCACTACTCGGGAAAAAAATTAATTCTAGACTTGTGTGACAAATCTCACACTAATCAAGAATCACCTTTATCTCCCTAGTTGTTAAATATAATATTTGATTGAATTCATCTCGTGCCAGTGCCTGCAATTTTCACGATAGGCTATATATGTACTGACTTTTTTACTCGCCTCATCGCATACTATTTCTGTACAGAATCAAGTCAAACACTCTTTAACGTGTTACCAATTTGAAATTAATATTACACAAAACACGTTTTCAGAAGCAACAAATATCGTCACGAGCTTATTTCAAGAAATAGGAAGTAGATTTTACAGAAGTAAGTATTTAACTAATGTTTATAAAACAGTAAATTAGTAATCGTAATGATAATGAAATTTCCAAAGTTGTACAGCTCATACCCCGAACTATGAATAATATGTAAATTCGAGTTTACTTATAGGTTAAACGTCATGGGATAGAATCATATTTTTGATGATGGCAAATTAAAATATACTACACCTGAAAAAATTACTTACATAATTCTAAAAGGCAAACTGCGATGCAAAAATTATATCATATAAGTACACCTATGGAAGTATCCAATTATGGTCTCTTTTAACGTTAGGAAATAAATTGTAAACATTTTTTTCATCTATTTTTTCCAAGCCCACCTAAGAAGTCGAATTTAGGATACGCAGTACTTTTGCCTACAAGAATCACCTGAACCCGCATTTATAAAATTTCAGTTATTTAGGGCTACTTAAACCATTCTGAAACTTTGATAATTCACTATTTTGGATCCAAAATTACCCAAATTCAAGGGGATCATATTCTCGCTCCACACAAACTACACATACAAAATTTCAGTCACTCGAGTATATTTGGAGAGTAGTTAAAGGCAATTTATGAAATTTCCTCTCATGATTTCCATACTGAAAGCAATTTTTTTCCTATAACTCCCCTTCAAGTCCACTTTGGGAGCTGAAATTTAGTTGCATTATTCATTAAAATTCACTTAACCGCATAAGACACCGCGTAATCGAAAATTTTGCCCCATTCCTTAATTCCGGTAACATTATGAAGATAATACCTTTGCTCCTCTCCTCCTAAATCATTTGTTAAGATGAGTTCTAGGTGAAATCTCCAATAAACTCCATACACAATATAGGGCTCCTATTATGATCCCGAAAGAACGCGACAGACGTTCTAAAATATCTAGTTACAATCTAAGTTGTAGTTATTTTAAGTTTTCTGTTAGGCGTGCTTTATTGAATATATGAAGGAATACACATCTACATATTATTTCTCACATCATTATTTGCTCTTACACCTCTCCAAATTCACATCGCCAGCTGAAACTGAGATACGTTGATACCCTAAACTTGCTCCTTCATATGAAATTGCGAGCGAATATTAGTGAAATATCTGTCACCCCTCCAACTAAGAATTTTTTCATTAACGCTTGAGTAATCTTTATTCTCGCAAGTTTGCCCTACCGAAAGGTGAAAAATATATAAATTAATTACTAAATAAATATATCTATGCATAAAAATGAGAAGAAAAACATTTTTTAAACGTACTTATTCGTGTAAAATATCGTAGTAATTATGGCTCATAGACCAAGATAGTACTTCTGGCCATTTTTGCTAATCTATAGTATTAACCTGCCAAAAAAAATTGAAAGGTGAGACATGGTTTTGTTTGTAGTATTTTTATTACTCTTACCCAGAAAAAAATTAGGAAACTGATTTACCTGGCTGAATGTAATCGTTTCGAAAATTTCAAAAGCTGCTGGTTCCAAACTGTTATGAAAGTTCCTCTGTGCTTATAACGATAATTATGTTTTCTCGAAACAGGGGAGGAGTACAATTTCTCACAAGCTGTGCAGGAATGTGCTAATAATGCAGAGAGAAATGCAAACGTTGGTAAGTTTTCCATATTTCCAACCTGTCAACATTCAATTTTTTAAATTGTAATCTGAATTTTTTACACTTATTTTGCTTTCATACGTAATAGTGCGGAATTACAAACAAATAAATATGAAAAGTAAGTTTAATTTCCATTCATGACAAAACCTTTAATACCTCCAAATTTCCATCCCTATTGGGGGAAAAGTCTCCTATTTTTACGCTGATTAATTTGCCGGCGTAGATATGAGACTTTACGCTAATACTTTTTCGCCTATAAAGTCGCGTTTACTACTTATTTCGAAAAAATTTTGTTATGAAAATATCGAACCCAAGACCCTCAGTTCTCCGAACCACGATGCTTACCACTACACCACGACGGTGAATATCTGTATAGGCGACTTTCATGCACATTACTACGCACATGAATAAATGAGATGGGCAGATTTATCAGCGTTTTTTGTATCCATAGCGAATTTTGTAACGGAATTTTCAGCGAATTATTGCGCGGGCGTTTTTAATGGCGATATTATCAGCGAATTTGAGTGCAAACAAATGGGCGAAAAATCATTGGCGAAAAGTCTCCTATTTACGCTATGACTTAGCTGTATTTTGGGCGAATTTTTGCTAACATTGGCGAATTTATTAGCGTATGGGCGACTTTTCCCCCAATAGGGATATAGCGTTAAAATCTAGAATATCGGCTTTTATTAAGTGATTATTCGTGCCAAAAAATAGTTCAACTTTTATATTGAAATTAATATAACAGCCGGGGCAGAGTGGTATTTAGGCATGAGTAGAGAGGGCAGGCGATAAAATGTAAGTACAATTGATCTCTTTGCTTTTCATTATGTGTATGACTGCAGCGTATATTTTTAGAAAAATTCACGAGAATACCCTGATACTAATGGACATCGCTTTCCCTCACTTTGGGCATCTGTTTCAATTTCATATATTCAATCTAATATTTATCATAATCAAGATGACAAACATGTAATTGATTTGTTTTCAGAGAAAATAAAAGATGCTGCGAATGAACTAGAAAAACTCAAAAGTAAGCATAATTACTATTCATAATGACATTATAAACACAGCAGCACTTATCATAACGTGTTAAAATATAGAATCGCAGCTCTCATTAAATGACCAGAAACAATGAATATTCGTGGAGAAATACTTCAGTTTTTCTGTTATAATCAATGGAAAGGGTAGTGGAGAGAAGTATTTAGGCATAAACAGAGAGGATAGATGGAAATATGTATAGGAATACTTAAATTCTCTGCATTTAATTCTTATTTTAATACATATTGCCAAGCAGCAGATAATACCTTTCCACACTGTGGTAAAATATTTCAGTTTTATACGCGGAATCCGATAATTCTTGTGATTAAGATTGCCAAAATGTAATCAATTTAAACGTACAATTCTATAATTTGCCATTGATTTAAATATTCCTAATGTTTGCTCGAAGAAATTTTTTATTTTACTTATTAAGATTGCAAAAATTCTTTCAAATTTCAATTCGCAATACCTGAAGTAATATTTAACGCGTCTAAAATTCTACGTGCAAGGCAAAATCGTAAATTCGCTTCGCCGGGGTGGGGGAAGTCTGCATATCGAACTGGTCAAATTGCTCCCAGGTAATCCAACGTAAGCCAGTTCGATAAACATTTATTATGCAGTATAGTGAGAGCTGCTAACATTATTCACCTAAATGAATAATACATAATTATCTGGTAGAAACATGCAAGTATAAGCAAAAAAACTTGTAAGAGGTGGAATATCACGTATACAATAAATAATAATTTGATACCATCGATTAATGTAGTAATATATATTGTTACAGCTCCTGAATGCAAAGCAGCCGCTGGTAATTATCTTCTGACATTAGTAAAATGATCAAAAGTTAAAATTAATTCAATTTTGAATGAAAATAATAAGATTGGAATATTTCAAATTTTGACCTCAGGCATCTTGAAAAATATGGATACTAAGTTATGCGAAGCATATAAAAGGGAAAATGGCGAAGCCTCATGTAGTTGTTTAGGATGATAAGAGGAAGTCATGTTCATAATATTTTCCAATTTCCATGAATTTTGCAATGATATGGAAATTGATAATATGTAAAGAAAATTATTCTTAAGAATTCATTTTATATTACTTCAGTTAATTATTTAAATAAAAATTATATTTGTTATGGTTAATATTTATCATTCAGTCTCAATTTCCATAATATTCTTCTATTTCAGAAGTAAGGATCTTTAGTGCGGTTATTCAGGTTAAATTAGTAAATACTCGATTCGCTCGGATTCGCCAATAATATTCATCTCTTCACGGCTCACAGTATAGCCCCTCAATTACTTTACAACATGGATGTAATTTTGAGTAGATGTAAGAGGATTGGAGTGGCAATAATTTTAAATGTTTTTGTGTACTCCAAAAATTTTTTCGCTGAATAAATGTTATTATTTTTCAAGCAGAAAGTTTAATAAATACCTGATTTCATTAGAATTTTCATGATTTTTATCTACAAATTTTTCTTTGAAATTTCGATACCTTTTCTGAAAAATTTGACGTTAATCATTAAAATTCAATATAAATTTAAGTATAACATAGATGAATCATAAACAGACAGCTCACCATACGTGAAATTTTCATCACTCTAGAACTGGAGCTGGAATCGTTATTTGCTAATATCTTGGAAACAATACAACATTCAGGGCCTAAAATGGCTCATTTCAAAGAGATTGAAAGGCAAATTGATTTACACTGTCGTCGATTTACTTTTGGAAATAATTTCATAACAACGATTGTTTGACTTTACTATGAATTATCTCAAAAAATAAATCAATGACAAGTTTCTCAACATGTAGTAAAATACATTCAGAACTTAATGCTCTTTCGAATGAGCTACTTATAAACTTTCCATCTATATGTTTTCTTTTTTTTTTAATATTGGCAAAAAATGAAGCAATAAGTCAAATTTATTTTCAGTAATGGTGCTAATCATTCACAAAAAGCGTTCTAAAAAATGAATTAGTTTTATTGAAATAACTCGAGACTCACATCGATGACAACGATATTTTAAAATTAAATTACGAATAAAATGTCAAGCTCTTTTGAATGAACTGTTTCCTAACACTCTTAACACAATTTTCATTCTACATATATATTGATACAAAATTTTTTAGCTTCTTTTTCAACTTTTATGAGTGATGAATTCATATATACCGATGTGCTATCTACGTATAGTTATGTATGCGGTATTAATGAGAAAATCGTGAAAATAATTAGCTATCATTTGATAATTCAATCATCAAATACAGTAAGTGCATGAAGAGCAAACAAGTAGGTAGAATTGATAAGTTGTGAAGTTGTTAAATTAAGTGATTGCTGTCTTACAAACCTAGAAATTATGGAAATGGAGAATGAAATGTGTTTTGATGAGCATAAAGAATACTTCATAATTATACTGATCTTCAGTGCCGATAATTAGCCATTTTTGCATTTTTAGCTACCAATACAAATGCAGACGGGAGAATTTTTTTTAAGTGAACGGAGACACCAACACATTTAAATTTCAATTTCCTAAGTAAATTTAAAGGAGAGTTGTAGAAAAAATTAGGTTTTTGCTGAGGAGGTCATAAATCATGAAATTTCTTGTGTCTTTCTGTTTTCTCACCAAATCGATAAAGAAAGGCAATCCTTCCTGTATAGCATTAATTGAAGAATCTTGAAAAAAAACAATAACAACAAAAATTGATGATAAATAGGTATGTAATTTTTCTAGAGCGTCTTATGAGAGAAAGCTGAGGATGTTTCTTGCTGCTGCATAAGACGTTATTCATAGATTACATAATGACGTCATATATCTCTCTCAGTAATATCTTTTTTTATTTCTATTTTCTACTTATTTCGATTTTCTTCCCATTTCTCCTACGTGACAATACTTCAAGGGGCCTTGCGAAGCAGAAATTTGATGTACTTTGTCTTTTTATTTCAAAACAAATTTAAATAAAGCTTAAAATAAACGAGAGATGAATTTATTATCCATTTATCATTCACATTTAAGAATACAAAAAATGTAGTGCTCTTTCAAAAAAGAAGAAAAAAAATTTAGCACACGAATTAAAAAAAAAAAGATGGTTGAAATTTTCTCAATCTTGAAACGACAAAACATAACTTTTGAACACAAAAAATTTCAAATTCTCCAAAAAAATATATTTGTTCTTAAACAGTTAAATTTTTGAAAACTTATTTCCTTTTAGCAGATGTACTTATCGACTTTACATGAAATTTATTATTTATTTGTTGAGTATTCCAATAAATCTAGACTTCCTAACAGGAGAAAATGCCAACAAAGATTTTTCTCATGAATATGAAGAGACTAGCTCCGCTAACAACATACTAAAAGTGCGTATTCATAGGTGATGAGGGTAGTCTATAGTTGTGGGGGAGGGGCCTTTTGGAACAACAACCAAAATGAAGTATGTAGGTAGGTATTTGGAAGATATTATAAATATAATTATAATATGTATTAAGTAGGTTTATTAAACGTATTTCACTCATATGAAAATATTAATAAATAAGTAGGTATACCCAGTTGGGTGAAACTTCGCCTATAAATACGCGGCTAAAATCGCGGCGACTTTCCAGGACAAACGCGTTTTTTTTTTGTCGCCCATAAAGTCGCCCATTTATTCGCCTATAATATCGCGTATGCGCAGTCGCGTTTCATTTAAACAGCGACTGCGCTTATTGTACGCTCATAAAATCGCATATGCGCGTCGCGTTTCATTTGAATAGCGACTGCGCATATTTGTACGCTTATAAAACCGCATATGCGCGTCGCGTTTCATTTGAATAGCGATTGCGCATATAATGTCGCCTATTTTATCGCGGTGCGTATTTTCATGCGATTTCTTTTGCTGTGTGAAATTATAATTTTTTTTGTTTTGTATCACGGCGGGTTATTGGGTAAAATTGCACACGTTTTTCAATAAATTTTCGATCATTATTTCGCTCATTATATCACATTACTTCCAGTAATGAATTAAAAATTATCAGTGAAATGATAATTATAATGAACGAAATCATAATCTAGAATTCATATTAAAAAAAATAAATGCGTGTGAATTTTTATGATATAATAAATTATTATTTTAAATATTCAAAACCATTAAAAAAGAAGAATATTTATTTTTAAATTAAAACTTCAACAAAAATATTTACATAATAATATATCGGTATTTATTAAAATTTTTCGAATGGTAATGTGGTATCTGAAACAAAAATGAAAAAAAAAAAACAAGAAAAATCAAAAAAAATGATGAAAGAAATCGATAAATTAACCTTAATATGTATAGGTACCAGCAACGGCCGTGCTTTCGTTTCTTTCTGTAGGAAAGTTTTCATTTTCACCTTCTTCTTCGTTGTCTATTTAGAAAATTAGAGTTGTTGAATTCCAAGTTGTAATTTCTGACCAATACATAAATTAGACTTAATCTACATACTTGCAGCGGCTGTGCTTTCGTTTCTTTCTGCACCTTCTTCCTCGGTACCTATTTAAAAACAGATAGATGTAGGTAAAGAATCATTAACGATGAGCATATTATATGAATGAAAAAATTATACTCCATGTGATGATTCGGAAAATAAGTACTTAGATTTTGTATCCAAATTATTGGTACCTACTCATTTTCCAAAGCAAACACTCGTGAATTAAATGCTGCTGCATAGTTACTTATTTACCCTGCAAATTTATGAGCATAATCGAAAATGAAAGTAGGTGAGTGCAAAGCAGTAGTAATCAAGTTCAGATAAGTAGAAAAAAATCATATATATATTTTTTTTCAAAATTGATGCAGCCTTTGATAAATAATTACAAAATAGGCCAAAACATATGAAAAAATGTCATTTCTTCCTCCTTTGCACCCTATCCTTCCATATATTTACTCATAATAAAATCAAAATTAAGATTCTAAAAATACATCAGTAAGGCAACAGTTTCAAAAATGAAAAATTTAGTTGAACCCACGTTTTTAATTTTATTTTTAAACAGTTTTACGTATTTTTATACAACTATGTAGCAGCGGTTTCCTCCTTTCTTTTTTTAATATGATGCACACATACCTGCTCAATCTCCAGCATTACTCTAGCTTTCTTTTTTGTGTAAAAAACACTTCTTGTCACTCTTTCCCCATCAAAATAATATTCCGTACAATCTGATCTATATGATTACATAAACCATGCAGATTTACGTATATATGTAGATTAATAAATACACTGTGTCTAACTGATTTTAACACCCTTAAGCGCCAAATTCTCTTCATCTACAAAAAAGTATTCATTATTTCATTTCTTTTCATATCTTTTTAAATAATTGTTTCTCTATGATTTCAATCCATAACGGACAAGATTATGAATGTTTTTAAGCTTTCAATATTTCATTCCAGTTAATTTTGCAACATTGATTTTGGAAGAAAGAATTTAATCAATCAAATCACCAGTAAAAAATTATTTAGATCATAAAATTTGAGTTACCCAAATTTTAAATAATTCATTATACCATAATGAAATCAAACAAAATTAAATAGTAAGTTGATTTTTTTTACTGAAAGGGAATTTTGCGCGAGTGTGTTAAAATCAGTTAAACACAGTGTATAGGACTAAAAATGAAAAAAAATAAAAAAATGAATAAATAAATAAACCAATAAATAAATAAATAAGAATTACTTACGGTTTTTTTGACATTGTTGGCAAATTTTAAACTCACGCACTTATGAAACAACAAAATGGACAAATAACAAAATAGGTAGAACTACATATCAACGCAACGCGGAACGAGGGAATAGCCATTATACCTTAATACGTAGACGAGGAAACGAAACTGAGGGGTTTGTATTCAAACCTACGCGGGGATCTTAAAATTCTTATGACAAAGATGAATAGGCGAATTTATAGGCGTAATTTACAATGTCGCGCGTAACGGATTTTTGTAAAGCGACATTATGAGCGAATTTTTAATCGCTCTAACGCGCGACTTTTTATTATGCTAGTAATATCGCCTAGTCGCGCGTTAACGCGACTTTATAAGCGATTTTATAGACGCTAGTCCTAGAAAATCGCTGTTTAAACGCGACTTTTAAGCGCGTATAGGCGAAGTTTCACCCAACTGGGTATATTGGGGTGAGGGAAAAGCCTAAGACATTCATATGATAATGATTGCGTTAGTATGTAGTCATGAATCATTTTACCTATATAAATTTTTCATTCACATATTTCAAATACATTTAACATTTCACCCATTAATTGTAGCAAAAAATGTTCCAAACGAAGCTGTAAAATATTTCATGTAAAACCAAACTGCATTGAACTATTTTTTCCTTACAGGTAAATCCTGAGGAGATATAGCGAAAAACCTGTTTCAGACGCTCCCCATCTAGGAAGGGGAACTTTTAATACGTAGTTAGCGCACCTACTGCCTAGTGCCTACATATTCATAAGAAAATCTTTGTTCGGAATTTTTTCCTGCAAGCTATGCTAATGTGATGAAGATTTATTACAGCAGATTTTCTTTTGCAACTGTGTTTTCCTGGCCTTATCTATTTTTTGAAAAAATCTGAAATCCGGTCCATCCTAGCATCCATCTACCCACTAAGCATTGGGTTTATCTCTCTTGGCTTAACTGGCATTGCTTTTCCAGCATGGCTATGACACTGATGCAAATATACGAGTAGATATTCTAGAACAGATAATCTATCAATTTATCTTACGAATAAAACATCAAATTGAATTATTTTTCGATGTTACACAATTTATAGTAACCAAAACAATGAAAAAAGATATCCACATTTGATGTAATAAAATCTAGCCACACTAAAGTGCATTCTCATTCATAAAAAATTAAGTTTCTGATTTAAGGCTGTATGCATATGATGGGTACATTAGGCAGGAACGAGGAAAAAATCATCCTCCGTCGAGATAAAAAAAAAAACGAAATGAAATAATTTTTTGGACGGTTCCAAAGCCAACACGAGTCTTTTTCACATAGACGAATATCCACGAAGGTGAAACAGTAATTGGAATCAGTCTTACAAAGGAGTACGATGGAACAGTAACTCTTATTATTATAAAATAATTATCCAAAATGAGACAATTTAATCAACTAATATGTTTTTCATCAATTGCTTCAATACAATGTGGAAACTGCGTTTTTCTTTTGCTAAATGTGACAAACTTGTCTAACATTTCAGTACAAATTACAGCACATACAGTACGAACAATACATCCACCAGTCGATCAACTCCAACGATAGATATCTCTTTGCAATATCTGTTGGATTATTTCCGCTTCCTAAATATCTGTTTGAGACATTTTTTCAAATGTGTTAGTTATAAGCTACTTTAAAAATGTATTTTTAAATTCTTTTTTGGTTTATTTATTCATTATATTATTATTATTATTATTTTTAAAGAAAAAATTATTTAAAATTTAAAGTAGTAACTACGCTGATAAATACAGCAAAAAATTATTCATCAAAAACAAACGCCCCAACTGAAGTAATTTAGATGGAAGCTCACCATAACTTTAGATGAACACGAACAATTAAATACTGTCCTGAAATTTATTCTTTAGAAACAGCACCGTGCAGGAAAAATCTTGGCCCAAGACAGGAGGAAAAGTCATAAGAGCAAAAAAAAAAAAGAAAAAAAAGGTGGTGGAGGAAAAGACAGATCTTTAGCGCCGATGTGTCAAGTGCGGGCTCTCAGTAGGCCCTGAAAAAAATTCTGGCTCGGTGAAACTTCTCGTTTCCCCTCCTCCTCTGCTCAGACATGTTTAAAGACAACGTTCAATAGTTTGAATAAGCAAAATCATGCGAAAAAAATTTGTAAATTGCTTTAAAAAAAAGAGTCGATTTTTGATACAACTGTGTGATACTAGCGGCCAGCTTTTGCTGCTCTCCTCCATCTTTTCACCCTTGCTTTGAAAAATGTTCTAGTTATGTCACCTTGAGCAAGTCATTGGCTGGAAACAGCACCAAGAGCTTATTCACACAAGTTCATGTAACTACCACCCACTACCTGCATATTTCAAAGCCCATCTAAACGCACCTAAAGGGTTTAATAATTATATAAATGAAAATACGTAAATGGTAGATGTTAATGAGATAAATGCGTCAAGTATTATCAAAACAACTACTACAGCATTTTTCAACTGCTACTGCAAATACTGATACAAAAGATAGTATTTAAAAAAAATATATCATCATAAAAATCAGGTCTGAGCAGAGGAGGAGGGAAGGGTTTCCCGCAGAGCTCGAGTTTTTGTTTAGGGCCCACGACTTGACGCATCGGCGCTAAAAATCTGTCTTTACGAGCTTTTTTTTTTGATCTTAGGACTTTTCCTCCTGAGCCAGGATTTTCTCTGCACTGCGCTGATAAAAACACCCGTACGGTGTGTGACATCTAATCGAAGTGAAGAACTATGTATGAAATCTTCATTATCGCCATTTCATTAAATTTGAAATATGAGTCCATTACTTGCCTTTTGAAGTTTTCGAATATTTTAATACCTTCGCCTCATAACATCGAAAATATGCAAGTTCACTGCGAGCATACTGAAATTTTTGAAGATAGGTCAAAGTAGAACTTCAAAGATACTAGAGAATTCCACTTCATTTTTATAAAATATGTAATTATTGATATAGGCCATTTGTCACATTTTCACTTTGCATAATGGTAACACTGTTTCCACAAAAAACGACTGAGATAACCACCCCCCTTCCCGCTGTCACCTACACTACCAACGTAAGCGCTCGCTTTGTAACGAAATATTACTTCATCTTACCGCTAACCAGTTACCTCGCCGAAATGTCTATGTAATACGTCATTTTTTGGGCATTTTGAGAGCTTGTTAAAGCTGCTGCTTTCAATTCGCGTTATGATCTCCAGTGGCGTAAATTTCAAATTTTGTACGATGAACGTACCTAGTGCTGTTGCGTGATCAGCATTTCGATGCTGTCAATTTGTAGTATAATAAATTCTGCAGCCATTTCTCGCTTATCTACTTCTAGAGGAAGGAAATATCTCAAAGAGGAAACATTTTTTAGACAATTTCATCATAAATTTGTATCATGAATAAAATTTTTCGCTCAAATTATTACATCACTTGAAGTACGAATACACTTCGCTACAACCTTGAACGCGTTATTGAAACGATTTCGAAAAATTCAAGGTTACATTGCCTACCAAGGCAGCAGAAAAATTGCGTTGTAACGAAGCAATAGCTAGTAGGCACCTGGTTCATGTAACAACGAAATAGAGTGATAGTCCAATCAAACTGGGAAAAAAATGTAATAACCGGGAGTAATTGCGCGACAAAGTTCTTCTGCAGAAAGCTGTAGCCAATAATGTCCGTAACAACATGCAAATCGGGCCAAATCCACATTTTTGCCCCCAAAACCAGTTTTTTGTCAATAACACGAGTCGTAATCTAGATACAGAAAAAATATCTGCTTAAAGAATGAAGCTGATCAAATTTTCAATAAAAAATATAGCTGCACATTTTTTGCCCAAGTTGATAGAATCGCGAGAAAACGACCTTAAAACGTGTTACTTTCATTGCACATAGGGCCATAACGCGCTGCTGTTTCATGTTCTCATCATGCTAATGTTACTAGGGTGAAATAAATTTAATTTTTTCGCGAAAATCGATCTGCTATGGTGATTAATAGTCGCAAAATGGCCCCAAATGTATGCCCAAAATTTCATCCTTCCAAGTTATTACTTATACCTACTTTGTATAATTGTATCAAAGCGTGAAAATTTTATGATACTAATTATTTACTTATTTTTCTCAACATTCAGGGGCTTCCAAACTATTACCAACATATGTGAAAAACTCCAATCTCCAGTATTTTCTGAATTACGTACATTTGATACTACTTATAACTTGAAAATTAATCAGTTAATCACTATTATATTAAAAATGTTTGATTTCACATCCTGCAACGATCAACCGCTACACCACATCGATTTTCGAGATAAAAACAAAATTTGTTTCACCCTAGTAGTCATTAGCACTATGAGAACATAAAACAGTAACGTAACGTGATGGCGCATATCTACCATCGCGCTATGGCCCTATGTGTATGAAAGCGGCTCGTTTCGAGGTCGTTTTCTCGCGATTCTATCAATTTTGGCGAAAAATGTGTAATGATATTTTTTGTATAAAATCTAATCAGTTTCATTTTTCAAATAAACTTTTTTTTGTACCTAGATTAGGACGCATGTTATTCGCAAAAATCTGATTTTGGAAACAAAAATTAGGATTTTGGAGAGAAGCAACAAAGCAATTTTTTGCGAAAAGTTACCGGTTATAACGGACACTATTGGCCACAATTTTTAGCAGAAAAACTTGGACTTCCAATTAGTCCCAGCTATAATCATAATTTGACTGGACTATGACGCATTCTCAAGCAAAGGAACAAAGAAATGAATCACAAAGTAGTGTGATATAAAACAAACACCTCCCATATTTTGTTATTTCATCAAATCCCATACACATACTTTTCGCCTTACCTTACGAAGTTGACAACGAAACATCTACATTACTGTTTTTTACTGCGTTGCGTTCGGTTCAAACTCAACTTTTGCCTTCTTCGTTTCAAGTCTTACTTTTTGAAATAAATTTAAAATGAAGTTTTCAATTGTAATATGTATTGTATTAATTTTAAGTAAGTATACCTGCGTATCTAAAGGCTACAAATCTTCTGATTTATCAATAGGGCGAATTTTTTAATACATATATATTCTTCAGGGCTATCGTACCGAAGGGTACTAGTTTTAAAATGAATTTTAAAGAAATAATTGTATGATGTGATACGAGTATTAGGATGGAGTAAAAGAAAAGTGTTTTTCAATTTTGATCAAATTTTAAGAGATGGTTTACTTTGAGTTGAAGGTCCCTCATACAAAATATCAGAACCCAATTTTTCGCTAAATAATAAATTTTTTACGCTGCCCCAGGAATTTTTCCCATAGAAGAGTTTGTAGATTCAGCTTGACATTTTTACTTATGAATGAACATTTTGTTTCATCACCTATAGGTATACAAGACTACTTCGGAATAGAACCAGTCCACTGCGGAGATAAAGCTGAGGGTAATTTTAAGTACATACCGTGAGTCCGAGTGATTCGGGTGCAATAATCGAAAAAATCTCTTTTCCAATTACTTAAAATTAATTTTTTCAAATGTAAAGAAATTGTAATGCAGTTGAAATGAATTTATCGCCTTTAAAATCCCTTGAAGTAATTTAAAAAATGATTTTTGATTTAGAAATTGTAGTTCAACTCTTATTATGTTATCAACAAACTGAGATAATTGCGCTGATTGCACTCGAATCACTTGAACGCGTAAGTACATACGTATAACGTATACCGTGTGACCAATAAGTGAGGTCAGTATCCATCAATGTGAAATTCCCTATCTCTAAGTAGAATGTAAATTTTTTCATTTCTTTTGGTTTTTTATGCGATAATAAATGATAAAAACGATCATAAAATTTATTAATAAATTTCCTACATTTTATTTTTTCATTATGAATTGATTTAAATCAATTTTATTGAGAATCAGTGATACGAAATAAACTAGTTTAACTAATCAAAAGTTGAATATTTCATAAATATGATTTAGAATGCTAATAATTGAATTTTTATTTCTCAATTCAACAAAAAAAACAAAGAGAATTTGGCGCTGAGGTTGCAAAAATCAGTTGGTCGCACGGTATAGAGAGTACACTCTGAACCAGGAGCAGAAGGAAAGGGTACAATAGTTGTCAACTTTTCTGTAAATTTTATAATTATGATGTAAACGCGAATTAATCAGGCAGAACGGTCGTTCTGCGAGTCAAGTTCAAAACGCAACCAAATTGCCATAGAAACGAACGAAAGTGCGCGTACGTACGAGCAAACGGCCGACTCTGCTTATATTCTGTGAACAGGATTTACTCTATAGCGTTTATGCAATTTTTACCGAAACTATTGGTCGTAATGGATATATTTATAGCTTATTTTAAAGACCTCGCCAAGAGCTTCAAAATAAGCCATAGATAATTACTGTACGATAAAAACTCGCCGAGTTATTAACATCTGAAATAAGCGATTATGACAAATTTTTGAAGTTAAGTAAACTCATTTTCTCGACAACTAATAGAGATGAAAACGTGAAATTTTGTATGCTTCATCTGCATGATGTAAATGAGTGCGTGTGAGGTTTTCGTCCAAATTGGCCCCCTTTTACTCCTCCTCCCCCCTCAAATGGGCCTTAAAAATTTTTAAAATGGAACGAAAACAAAAGGCACTTCTACAGCATGTTTTCAATAAGTGTACCAAATTTCAGTTCATTTGGTTCATTACACTATTCCGTATCCTTGAGCAAAGTTTGGAAAATTTTAGAATATGTACAAGAGGGGAAAACGAAATAGGGGAACAGCATAAGGCACGAAAGGGGAAATTGAAATAGGGGAAATTCATAGACGTTGTTTCAATGGATCGGACTTCTCTGATTCAAGTAGGTAAAAAAGGATGAAATTAAATAGGGAACTCCTATTGCTGTTTGTGGTGTGGTAATTCAGTGGTTGAATAGAATACAGTAAATATAATAATTTCGACTTTTCCTAATTTTCATTACATTTTCCGGAATGAACCTAAATCTCTCTATAGCTGCACGATGTGCAGAATTCTAGGAACATTTCCTCTGCGTATGGCGTTTATTGTAAAATAAGTATCGTGTTTTTCAAAAAAATTATTTAATTAATTATATAAACGATTATTCTTCAAATAAACATTTTCTCTCAATTATACACAGTTCAATTCCTCGCTTACTATCTATGACGCTAAATAATTTATCGAAAATTCAACAGAATACGTGATGCTAGCATTAATTTATTCAAACATTATATTCCAAAAAAAACTTTTGATATCCGCAAAAAAAACTTCTAACAAGCAAAAACGTCAACTTCAAAACAATTCTTAGTTATACCTATTTAAAAAAAAAAAAAAAAATTAAGGTAAAAAATAATATGATACAAGCCCACAGATCAAGTTCCCCTCATTTCAACTTAGAACTTGACGGTCGTCATTCACTGGAGGATTGTTTTTAGTATGATCGCTATAAGTTGAAATGTCTCACTAATGATGTGACTGTGCAATTGGGGTGATTTCGTTATGTGAGTTAACATTTTTTTTCCAAATTACTGAACATGAAAATAAAGGATAGAACAATGTTTATTTCATAACAATACTACTGAATAGGCAATAAATTTAATGGAAATGGAAATGATTTCATGAACAAAAAGTTCCAAATTTTTATGAATAAATTTTTTATAATTATTTTATTTTATTACGTATTTTCATGTGTTGTAATTATAATTGTGAATTCAAATAGATCTCAATTTCAACGCACATATTTGTAATATGTACAATATGTATTACGTAATGTAGTAATTGTTAATTTTAAATATTATCAATTGATTACTTTTATTTACTTTAATTTTAATATTGAATTCAAATATATATCGATTTCAACGCACATATTCGAAATGTAGGTGCAATATGTGTTATGTAATGTAGTAATTGGTGAGTTTAAACATTATCAAGTGATACTAAAGAACTAACAATAACATCTCTGCGGTCCTAATACGATCCCCTTACAAGTTAAATTTTAAAGATTGGTGAAATGAAAATGTAATATTTAGGTACATGATAATCCTTGTGTATTCGTTAATGACGACCGTCAAGTTCTAAGTTCAAATGAGGGAAACTTGATCTGTGGGCTTGTATCATATTATTTTTTACCTTAATTTTTTTTTTTTTTTTTTTTTTTTTTTTTTAAATAGCTATAACTAAGAATTGTTTTGAAGTTGACGTTTTTGCTTGTTAGAAGTTTTTTTTGCGGATATTTATATTTATAAGAAAATAGAAGTTTACGTACCAATAAAAACACGACACGTTTCAAAGGGTACACACATTTTCAAATGTTACCAATTAGATAACTTCATAAAAAAAATAGTTATACCAAGAATCGATACGATTCAAATTCAAGAGTTCATATTGTGGTCACCAACTATAAATTTTGAACTTTGTAGGTCAATTTTGTGAAGAGATGAAGAAGATTCAAGAAATTTCATGACTCAAAATTTCCTCAAAAAAACATTTTTTACTCTAACTCCTCTCAAAATGCATTTAGACATCTAAAATTTAAATATGTCGGTATCCGTAACTTATTCTTCTATATGAAATCCAAAACTAAAAATTTGAACTATTTTCTTCTTCTTCAGCTCTCCTTGAAATTTGAGTAATCCGCCATTTTAAAATTAAGGGGTATGAAAATAGTTTCCGTCTTGTTCTCGGATGTACTCAATATACACACAAAATTTCATAAGAATAGTTCCACCTGTTTCGCAGGAGTTTTGGTACAAACACCGTGACACGAGAATTATGTATATTAGATTTTGGTCTCATTTCCGTAGGAAGTGTAAACGAAATTTTTTCAAATTTTTAAAGCAAAATACCATTAGAATTCAGAATTTAGATACAGAACAGAAGAAATCGCATCTAAGGGAAGCATATCAAACTGTGGTCAAATTAACAAAATCTATCTAAATCAATAAACGTAAAGAGCCATGCTGCATTACCGGAGCTGAGTTTTTAATTAGGGCTTGTTCAGGTTTGTAAATAACCTTGCTAACCCCATCATGTCTACAAGCTACACCCAATACTCAATCTGAAAACCCCCACCCACCCTTCCGAAAACACTTAAGAAACTACATTTCGAACAAAATAAATTTATAATTCTTTGTCATGCAATGATGATATGAACACATATTCTTCAAATTACAGCTTATTGAGGCTCCTTAAATTATCCTCAAATTTTTAAGATCCGTCGTTTTGGATCGATTTCGATTTAAATTCAAGATATTGTATTCTGCTCACCAAATAACCCCGCACAAGAAGTTTGATCTTTCTACATTGATTTGATGAGAAGATACATGGAAGATTCAAGAAATTTCATTACTTAAAACTTCTTAAAAAGCTCTTCTTTTGCTCCAACTCCTTTCCAAATGGCAATCTTTCATATAAAATCAATAACAAAAAATTCAAGCTATTTGCTTATTCTCCAATCACACTCCAACTTTGAGTCGTCTTTTTGAGGTGTACATACAAAGAAACCAAAGTTAATCAAGCAGTTACACATCTAAAAACAAGAAAATGCAATAAATCACGTCACGAACCTAGAAGAGTAAGAGCCGTATCAATTTTTGGCAGATTTGTCTAATTAGTAATACATGAAAATGCATGTGAAACGGATGAAACGTGTCATGCTTTTATTCGTATGTGAACTTTTTTTTTTTTATACACAGGATGTTCCGGGATTGGCCAGTCAAACATTGCCATTAGGTAGTGCACGATGAGGCGAGTAAAGAATGTTGCATACATATATAGCCTTTCGTGAAAATTGCAGCCCTGGCAGGAGATGAAGTTAATTAAAATAAAATTATATTCCTTGGATTGTAGGCTAGGCAAATTACATTGCACAACAGTTCATGAAATAAATGAATAAATGTACATAATTTTATTTTCATACTTGCGGTAGGAAAGCGCTACATTACCTCCATCGCGCTAAATGCTCGGGTCTCAGACGAGCGCTTTTCTCCCGCATTTAGGAAAAATTTCATTCACTACTCGGGAAAAAAATTAATTCTAGACTTGTGTGACAAATCTCACACTAATCAAGAATCACCTTTATCTCCCTAGTTGTTAAATATAATATTTGATTGAATTCATCTCGTGCCAGTGCCTGCAATTTTCACGATAGGCTATATATGTACTGACTTTTTTACTCGCCTCATCGCATACTATTCCTGTACAGAATCAAGTCAAATACTCTTTAACGTGTTACCAATTTGAAATTAATATTACACAAAACACGTTTTCAGAAGCAACAAATATCGTCACGAGCTTATTTCAAGAAATAGGAAGTAGATTTTACAGAAGTAAGTATTTAACTAATGTTTATAAAACAGTAAATTAGTAATCGTAATGATAATGAAATTTCCAAAGTTGTACAGCTCATACCCCGAACTATGAATAATATGTAAATTCGAGTTTACTTATAGGTTAAACGTCATGGGATAGAATCATATTTTTGATGATGGCAAATTAAAATATACTACACCTGAAAAAATTACTTACATAATTCTAAAAGGCAAACTGCGATGCAAAAATTATATCATATAAGTACACCTATGGAAGTATCCAATTATGGTCTCTTTTTAACGTTAGGAAATAAATTGTAAACATTTTTTTCATCTATTTTTTCCAAGCCCACCTAAGAAGTCGAATTTAGGATACGCAGTACTTTTGCCTACAAGAATCACCTGAACCCGCATTTATAAAATTTCAGTTATTTAGGGCTACTTAAACCATTCTGAAACTTTGATAATTCACTATTTTGGATCCAAAATTACCCAAATTCAAGGGGATCATATTCTCGCTCCACACAAACTACACATACAAAATTTCAGTCACTCGAGTATATTTGGAGAGTAGTTAAAGGCAATTTATGAAATTTCCTCTCATGATTTCCATACTGAAAGCAATTTTTTTCCTATAACTCCCCTTCAAGTACACTTTGGGAGCTGAAATTTAGTTGCATTATTCATTAAAATTCACTTAACCGCATAAGACACCGCGTAATCGAAAATTTTGCCCCATTCCTTAATTCCGGTAACATTATGAAGATAATACCTTTGCTCCTCTCCTCCTAAATCATTTGTTAAGATGAGTTCTAGGTGAAATCTCCAATAAACTCCATACACAATATAGGGCTCCTATTATGATCCCGAAAGAACGCGACAGACGTTCTAAAATATCTAGTTACAATCTAAGTTGTAGTTATTTTAAGTTTTCTGTTAGGCGTGCTTTATTGAATATATGAAAGAATACACATCTACATATCATTTCTCACATCATTATTTGCTCTTACATCTCTCCAAATTCACATCGCCAGCTGAAACTGAGATACGTTGATACCCTACACTTGCTCCTTCATATGAAATTGCGAGCGAATATTAGTGAAATATCTGTCACCCCTCCAACTAAGAATTTTTTCATTAACGCTTGAGTAATCTTTATTCTCGCAAGTTTGCCCTACCGAAAGGTGAAAAATATATAAACTAATTACTAAATAAATATATCTATGCATAAAAATGAGAAGAAAAACATTTTTTAAACGTACTTATTCGTGTAAAATATCGTAGTAATTATGGCTCATAGACCAAGCTAGTACTTCTGGCCATTTTTGCAAGTCTATAGTATTTACCTGCCAAAAAAAATTGAAAGGTGAGACATGGTTTTGTTTGTAGTATTTTTATTACTCTTACCCAGAAAAAAATTAGGAAACTGATTTACCTGGCTGAATGTAATCGTTTCGAAAATTTCAAAAGCTGCTGGTTCCAAACTGTTATGAAAGTTCCTCCGTGCTTATAACGATAATTATGTTTTCTCGAAACAGGGGAGGAGTACAATTTCTCACAAGCTGTGCAGGAATGTGCTAATAATGCAGAGAAAAATGCAGACGTTGGTAAGTTTTTCATATTTCCAACCTGCCAACATTCATTTTTTTAAATTGTAATCTGAATTTTTTACACTAATTTTGCTTTCATACTTAATAGTGCGGAATTACGAACAAAGAAATATGAAAAGTAAGTTTAATTTCCATTCATGACGAAACCTTTAATACCTCCAAATTTACATATAGCGTTAAAATCTAGAATATCGGCTTTTTATTAAGTGACTATTCGTACCAAAAAATAGTTCAACTTTTATATTGAAATTAATATAACAGGCGGGGCAGAGTGGTATTTAGGCATGAATAGAGAGGGCAGGCGATAAAATGTAAGTACAATTGATCTCTTTGCTTTTCATTATGTGTATGACTGCAGCGTATATTTTTAGAAAAATTCACGAGAATACCCTGATACTAATGGACATCGCTTTCCCTCACTTTGGGCATCTGTTTCAATTTCATATATTCAGTCTGATATTTATCATAATCAAGATGACAAACATGTAATTCATTTGTTTTCAGCTACAATACAGGACGCTATCAAGAAACTAAAAAAACTCAACAGTAAGTTTAATTTTTATTCATAATGAAACCATTTACCACAGCATGTAATAATCTGAAATCGCAGCTTTTATTAAATGACCAGAAACAATGAATATTCGTACAAAAATAGTTGGACTTTTCTATTGAAATCGTAAACGGTAGTGGTGGAGAAGTATTTAGGCATAAACAAAAAGGATAGATGGCAAAATGTATAGGAATCATCAAAATTCTCCGCTTTTTATTATTGTTAACACCTATTGCCAAGTAGCAGATACTACCTTCCAATATTTTATTCAAATGTTTCAGTTTTTTACACTGAACCCGATAATTCTTGTTACCAATATAGCCAAAATATAATCAACTTAAACGTACAATTCTATAATTTGGCATTGAATTAAATATTCTTAATGTTTGCTCAAAGAAATTTTTTATTTTACTTATTAAGATTGCAAAAATTCTTAAAATTCTACGTGCAAGGCAAAATCGTAAATTCGCTTCGGCGGGGTGGGGGAAGTCTACATATCGAACTGGTCAAACTGCTCCCAGGTAATCCAACGTAAGCCAGTTCGATAAACATTTATTATGCAGTACAGTGAGAGCTGCTAACATTATTCACCTAAATGAATACTACATAATTATCTGGTAGAAACGTGCAAGTATAAGCAAAAAAACTTGTAAGAGGTAGAATATCACGTACACAATAAATAATAATTTGAAACCATCGATTAATGTAGTACTATATACTGTTACAGCTTCTGAATGCAATGCAGCCGCTGGTAATTATCTTCTTACATTAGTAAAACGATTAAACGTTAAAATTAATTCAATTTTGAATGAAAATAATGAGATTGGGATATTTTAAATTTTGACCTTAGGCATCTTGAAAAAAATGAATACTAACTTACGCAATGCATATAAAGGCGAAAATGATGAAGCCTCATGCTGTTGTTAGTGAAGATAAAAAAAGTCGTGTCCAAAATATTTTACAACTTATTCCATAAATTTTATAATATTTAATATGGAAATTTGTAATAATTAAAAAAAATTATTTTAAATTTAAATTTAACAATATTTTCAGAATTTATTTTATATTACTTCAGCTATGTATTTAAATACAAATTATATTTGTTGGGGTTAATATTTATCATTCAGTCGCAATTTCCGTATATCCTTCTATTTCAAAGGTAAGGAGCTTTATTGCGGGTATTCAAGGTTGGATTAGTAAATACTCGATTCGCTCGAATTCACCAATAATATTCATCTCTTCACGGCTCACAATAGCCGCTCAATTACTTTACAGTATGGATGTAGTTTTGAGCAGATGGAAGAGGGCTGGAACGGCAATAATTTTAAATGTTTTTGTTAACTCCAAAAATTTTTCCACTGAAAAAATGTTGTTAGTTTTTAAGCAAAAAGTTCAATAACTAGCTGATTTCATTGAAAATTTCATGATTTTTATGCACAAATTTTTATTGAAATTTCAATACCTTTTCTAAAAAATATGACGATAATCATTAAAATTCATTATAAATTTAGGTATAACACAGATGAACCATAGACAGCACACCATACGTGAAATTTTCATTACTCCACACTTTGAGCTGGAATCGTTTTTTGCTAATACATTGAAAACAATTCAAGACAGTGGGCTCGTAAATGGCTCATTTTGAAGAGATTGAAAGACAATAATGATTTAATTTTTCTAAATATTACTGTCGTCGATTTACTTAAGAAATTATTTTCCTAAAAGCAATTTTTTCACTATACGATGAATTATCTTAAAAAGTAAATCAATGACAATTGTTTCTTAACACGTAGTAAAACACATACAGAACTTTTTCCTCTTTCGAATGAGATACTTGTAAACTTTCCATCTAAGTATTATATTTTTTTGAGATATTCGCTAAAAACCAAGCAATAAGTCAAATTTATTCTTAGTACTGGTGCTAATCATTCGCAAAAAGCGTTCTAAAAAATGAATTAGCTATATTAAAGTAACTTGAGACTCACATCAATGACAATAATATTTTAAAACTGAATTATGAATAAAGTGTCAAGCTCTTTCCAGTGAGCTGCTTCCGAACACTTTAACACAATTTTCACTCTACATATTGATAAAAATTTTTTAGCTTCTTTTTCAATTTTTATGAGTGATAAACTCGTATATAGGTACAGTGATGAGATCTCTAAGTCTGGTTTTTTCCAAGGTCACACAAATTTGTCGTTAAATGCATCTGATGATTACATTGTAGGCCAATGCATTTAGACATAAAATACACCAAAGGTCGGAAAAATTCCCATCAAAGCGATTTTTGGTATGGTTGTTAGGAACACCATTCTAAACAACATACTAAAAGTCCTGACCCCTAGGTGTGGAGCGTATCCCCCCAGGGGGGAAAATGTCCCCCCAAAATCAGTTTTTGGTCCCTATCCCCTCTGCATTTGGTCGTAGCGCAAAAAGGTTTCAATAAAATTTATTCTCCTTTCAATTCCCTATAAAATGAGCCATAAACCATTTTTCAAGGAAGAACGAGTGTGGAGCTATGGCTTCCTAAAGATGAGTGGTTTGGAGGTGTTATGAAAAGTCGCTATAAAAAAGTATTACGATTATTATAAATTGTTTTAATGGTTATATATTATATTGAAGCCTAAGATAATTTTCCCTGACAAATCGAAACCACCTCCTCTTCCCCCACCACCATTATCAGAAGAACCCCCTTCCGTATAATGAATTTGTTTTAATGACACAGCCCATTTATTCTAATTTCGACATAGAAAAATTACACCAAACATCTACGAGTTACACGTGCTTTTCGTATCCTTGTTTGGAGGGAGGGGGCGGCTTATATTACGACGCAACATTAGGCACAATATATCGCATCCTCAGTGCAATAAGGCCACATCTCAAAAAAAGCATGTAAAAATTCAACAAAAAGGTACCCTTTTCCTATACTTTTTTGGAGTAAAATGAGCTAATTTAGTTTATCTGTCACACTTTTATCGATTTACATTAATTGTACCCAAAAATGTATGTAAAAAGAAGTACTTTTTTGAGATGTGGCTTTCTTGTAATTGCAATTTTTTTTGAGATGTGGCCTTATTGCACTGAGGGTACGATATGCACAGTTACATTCGCATTTTTTTTTTTCTAAAAATTCATGTTTTCCATCATTACGAAGCTTCAGGTTCAGGTTCAGATCTAATTGGGTGCTACAAGCACTGGCCACTTTGGGCATTTATAGCTTATTGTGCTCCATAACTCACTATCACCTATGTATCAGGGGCCCATAGGAGTTTCGGCTGATAATAAAAGAACTAACTGTGCAGTTATCAGTTACATGAGTGGAATGGTGTCAATAAGGGTTCCCTTTTGGAGCGCCAACTTATGCAACCATACCACTTTTATTAATAGAATTATATCGTATTTCCTTTCTCAACTGCCTGATTTTAAGGCCTCAGATGGAGCACTTACAAAATCTGATGTAGCAGGACTCACAAACCCTTAAAGGCTTTTTATTCAACTTTTATGTTGATGAGCTGCCACATGTACCCGTGGTCAAGCTATGGAAAGTGATTGAAGAATGATTGGCTGTAGAAAGAATAGACAATCCAGCAACAGAGTGTGCTTTGGGACCATTAGGATAAATTATGTCATTAGAGGTGGAACTTTCCAAGGTTGCAAAGCCCGCTCCCGTAACCACAGTTGCTCTGGCACATGCTGTAGTCCGGAGTTTCTGGAGATTTGAAGAAGGAATAGTTCTGGTATGGAGACATAAGAAATGATGCCAGAGCTAGCTTGGGTGCCTTGGGTTTGCCAGGCCCGTATTTGCTAGATGCGAATTCCGGAGGATCATTCCAAAGCTTACTTGCTTCTAAGGAGGAATCTAATCCTTTTTTAGTAACAGTTACTGAATATTACTAATAAAACACTTCAACATATCATCCATTGTAAACAGGCCTGAGCCTTGGGAAGATGGGCGGTTTCCCGGGCCCAAATTTTTTTCAGGGCCCACGACTTGAAGCATTGACGCTAAAAATTTGTCTTCATCTACATTTTTTTTTTATGCTCTTATGACTTTTCCTCCCGCCGCTGATTGTAAACTAAATTCGTAAGAAACACACTTCCAACTCATCGGAAATATTCAAGGGAATAGTAGAGCTAGGTACCCTACTCGCTAGTATATAAAAATAGAGCTTCATCATTTGACATCGTAATGCAACTGTACTTTATACCTCAAATGCGTAGTATTGTCGTGCCCCAACAATCCTCACCCTGAGCGAACGCTACAAGAAACAGTATATCGTGTCGCAATATAGGCTGCTCCCTCCCCCCAACAAGGATACGAAAAGCACGCGCGACTCGTAGATATTTGGTGTAATTTTTCTATGTCGAAATTAGAATAAATAGGCTGTGTCATTAAAACAAATTCATTATACCGAAGGGGGGTTCTTCTGATAATGGTGGTGGGGGAAGAGGAGGTGGTTTCGATTTGTCAGGGAAAATTATCTTAGGCTTCAATATAATATATAACCATTAAAACAATTTATAATAATCGTAATACTTTTTTATAGCGACTTTTCATAACATACCTCCAAACCACTCATCTTTAGGAAGCTATAGCTCCACACTCGTTCTTCCTTGAAAAATGGTTTATGGCTCATTTTATAGGGAATTGAAAGGAGAATAAATTTTATTGAAACCTTTTTGCGCTACGACCAAATGCAGAGGGGATAGGGGCCAAAAACTGATTTTGGGGGGACATTTTCCCCCCTGGGGGGATACGCTCCACACCTAGGGGTCAGGACTTTTAGTATGTTGTTTGGAATGGTGTTCCTAACAACCATACCAAAAATCGCTTTGATGGGAATTTTTCCGACGTCAATGTCTAAATGCATTGGCCTATTGGGCAGGAACGAAGAAAAAATCATTCTCCGTCAAAACAAAAAAAAAAAAAAAAAGAGATGAAAAAATTTTTTCGAAGGTTGCAAAGCTAACTTAGTATACCTTGCTTCGTCGTAATCGTGTACTTGATTTTTCGGGTAATTTACTTGAGCTGAAAAAGATAAGTTTTCGGTTACGTTTAAATGACCATTAGTTGGAATTTACGAATTAATACGATACTGCGAGGTAAAAGAATGTTCTCGAAGAAAAATTCTCCATTCGATTCCTGCAATCGCGAATACGAATTATTACGTACTTGTTTTTCGCATAGGCGGTACACGACGCTGTGACACACTAAGTAAACACAGCCGTCTTCGCAAACGAATTACTTTACGCTTGTTTTTCACGAGTAGCGGAGTAATACAATATTCGCTCTTCGATTCGATATCAATGTCACTACCATCGTACATAACACACTCTTGTCGAATTTCATCTCATACCTCGTTTCTGGAGCGTTACCTATATGATGTGAAAGATAGGTACGAAAAAACCAGAGCTCTGACCCTGAATTTCTCCTCCCAAGTGTCGTTTCTAGAGTGTGAGAGAAGGGAAAATGTTGATCAATCTCAATTTGATCAAAATAAAAGTAAAATCAAAAAAAAATTCTTGTTTACCTCAGAAAGACCTAACAGAGTTCATACTGTTGGCTGTTGATCGCACAAGCAGTAAATTACAGCGCCATCAACGACTTTTTCCAGGGTGTCTTAATTTACATAAAGATCTTGTCAAGATACATGTCCACTTTCACTGATATAATATTTTACCAAAGCATCGCGAATTCCTAGAACATCACCTCTGCTCGCATATGAATGTTACTCATTTTGAATTGTAGGCTCATCTTCGAAATTAGCAACTGGACAATATATCGTTCAAGTAAATCTATCTCTTACGCGTACGAAATTATGCGGAATACAGCAAGCTTTTTCCACATATATCTTTTGAAAATTCAACACTTGTTTTCATAGGTCAATGAGAAATTCGCCACTCATCATGGGCTAAAACACCAAACATATGCATGTTATACATCAACGAGAGCGACTCAATCTATAGTTAAAAATCCTCTTCGAGGTACACCATCATCAGCATAAGTTCTCATTGCTTGATTCGAAAATGGTATAAAGTCTGTACATCCAGAAATAGTACCTATTGGCGGAATTTCTCTATATCTCTCTTTCAAGGTGAATGTAAAGTTGACTTTAGAAAAATAGCTGAACCAGAGTATTTCTCTCTTATCTACTTCTAGACGAAGGAAATATCTCAAAGATGATTAATACTTTCATAGGAAACATTTTTTAGACAATTTCATCATAAATTTGTATCACGAATAAAATTTTTTGCTCAAATTATTACATCACTTGAAGTACGAATACACTTCGCTACAACCTTGAACGCGTTATTGAAACGATTTCGAAAAATTCAAGGTTACATTGCCTACCAAGGCAGCAGAAAAATTGCTTTGCAACGAAGCAATAGCTAGTAGGCACCTGGTTCATGTAACAACGAAATAGAGTGATAGTCCAATCAAACTAGGAAAAAAATGTAATAACCGGGAGTAATTGCACGCCAAAGTTCTTCTGCAGAAAGCTGTAGCCAATAATGTCCGTAACAACATGGAAATTTTCGCAAAAAATCGCACCATTGTTTCTCCGCCCAAATCCACATTTTTGCCCTCAAAACCAGTTTTTTGTCAATAACACGAGTCCTAATCTAGATACAGAAAAAATATCTGCTTAAAGAATGAAGCTGATCAAATTTTCAATACAAAATATAGCTGCACATTTTTTGCCCAAGTTGATAGAATCACGAGAAAACGACCTTAAAACGGGTCACTTTCATTGCACATAGGGCCATAACGCGCTGCTGTTTCATGTTCTCATCATGCTAATGTCACTAGGGTGAAACAAATTTAATTTTTTCGCGAAAATCGATCTGCTATGGTGATTAATAGTCGCAAAATGGCCCCAAAAGTATGCCCAAAATTTCATCCTTCCAAGTTATTACTTATACCTACTTTGTATAATTGTATCAAAGCGTGAAAATTTTATGATACTAATTATTTACCTATTTTTCTCAACATTCAGGGGCTTCCAAACTATTACCAACATATGTGAAAAACTCCAATCTCCAGTTTTTTCTGAATTACGTACATTTGATACTACTCATAACTTGAAAATTAATCAGTTAATCACTATTATATTAAAAATGTTTGATTTCACATCCTGCAACGATCAACCGCTACACCACATCGATTTTCGAGATAAAAACAAAATTTGTTTCACCCTAGTAGTCATTAGCACTATGAGAACATAAAACAGTAACGTAACGTGGTGACGCATATTATCTATCATCGCGCTATGGCCTTATGTGCAATGAAAGCGGCTCGTTTCAAGGTCGTTTTCTCGCGATTCTATCAATTTTGGCAAAAAATGTGTAATGATATTTTTTGTATGAAATCTAATCAGTTTCATTTTTCAAATAAACTTTTTTTTTGTACCTAGATTAGCAAAAATCTGATTTTGGAAACAAAAATTAGGATTTTGGGGAGAAGCAACAGAGCGATTTTTTGCGAAAAGTTACCGGTTATAACGGACACTATTGGCCACAATTTTTAGCAGAAAAACTTGGACTTCCAATTAGTCCCAGCTATAATCATAATTTGACTGGACTATGACGCATTCTCAAGCAAAGGAACAAAGAAGTGAATCACAAAGTAGTGCGATACAAAACAAACACCTCCCATATTTTGTTATTTCATCAAATCCCATACACATACTTTTCGCCTTACCTTACGAAGTTGACAACGAAACACCTACATTACTGTTTTTTACTGCGTTGCGTTCGGTTCAAACTCAACTTTTGCCTTCTTCGTTTCAAGTCTTACTTTTTGAAATAAATTTAAAATGAAGTTTTCAATTGTAATATGTATTGTATTAATTTTAAGTAAGTATACCTGCGTATTCGAAAGAGTACAATGTTTTTTTGAATTTTTAATGGGACCGATTTTGTAATATACAATCATAATTATATTCATCGGGGCTATCTTACCGAAGGGTACTAGTTTGAAAAATGGATTCAATAAAAATAATTGAATAATGTGATACGAGTATAATTATGATAAAATCATTTATACCTAAACATAATAAATTTCGCGACACGATACTTACGAATTACGTAAGCCTCATACAAGTTGTAAACTAAAAGGTTATTATAATTCTTTTACGCTATCTTCAAGATGAATAATTGTGATTTAATAATTTTCATTTCATTTTATTACATGCTTTCTAATGTTTTGAAACTTTAGATAGAAATGCGTATCTTAAAAACTTCAACAACACTACAGATATTTATTTCATATTATAATTTACGCAAAAAATTTTTTGCAAAACCATAAAAAGCATGACTGGACAAGTTGTCTGAAATGCTCTACAAGAGCTTCTTGAAATTTTTGGGCCAACATTATAAAATTAACTTACGGACATACAGACAAAAAGCGTTTTTTTATTCAATTCTTTTTTATCTCCATCCTTCACTTTTTTTTTACATATTCTTGACAATGGAAGGCATCTGTAGAAATTTTTTTAATGTTTATGAATAATTACTTGAATGGTTAAACGCTTTAGAAATTTTCAAACAACCATTCACAAATGAAGCTTTTGAAGCACACCACAATATTTTCGCTAAAAATGTATACTTCACCTTCAAACACACTAAACAAATTTCAAATTGCTAAAAAAATTCGGCGATCAGAAAGGGTTACGAAACTGTAATCTTCTAGATTTCAGCTTTAACCTTCAGCTTCACAAGCATAACAAATAGTATGAAATGTATACATGAAATCGATACGCAATGGCTCCAAAATGTAGATTTAATAACCAAATAATATTTTTGAATATTTACTTCATACAATTTACGCAATCAAATTTTTTGCAAATTAATGAATTTTTTACGCTGCATTTAGAATTTTTCTCATAAAAGAATTTGTAAATTCAGCATGATATTTTTACTAATAAATGAATATTCTGTTTCGTTACCTATAGGTATACATGACTATTTTGGAATAGAACCAGTTTCGGGAGATGGTACGTTTTTTAGCTGATATTATAATGAAAACTATACTAATATGAGTAATTTATTTTAAAATAATAACCTTTTTCCTAACTGCGCTGCGTAACCAGTGCACTTAATCTGAGTATTTATACATACCGAGCGTACAAGTGATACGGGTACAATCAGCGCAAAAACCTCAGTTTGTTGATAACATAATAAAAGTTAAACTAAATTAGAAACCATTTTTAAAATTACTTTAATGAATTTTAAGGCTGATAAATTCATTTGAACAGCATTACAATTTCTTTGCATTTGAAAAAACCAATTTCAAATAATTGGTAAAGAGATTTTTTTGCTGATTGTACCCGAATCACATGGACGCACGGTATATTGATTTTACTATAAAATAGAAGCGGAAGAAAAGTGTATGATACTTCATTGATTTTTCTCTAAATTTTCTAATGGTGATATAAACGCGAATTATCAGTTATATTGCGGTGACCTTTCGTTCACCGCCTTCGTAATTATCACATCCTTCGATTTTTTAAGGCAATGTCTGTGATCCATTACGTCTCCTTATTCACAGCTTTCTCTTCTTCCCCTATTCTAAAACGTAATGCTCGATCTTTTGTGCCACGTCACGAACACCGTCTTTTCTATTCCACCACAGCGGTCATTCGCACAACCAAACCAGTCGCTTTCTCCTACCCCTAGCGATAGCGTGAATCCTTTGAAGACAGCGCGAACAGCGAGTCTATCGAACCGGATAGTTTAGTTAAGTTACGTTTCTTCAATAAACATTTTACGCGAAACCTCACTTTATCTTCTTCACACGTACCAACAAAGTGGTGACCCCGACGCCGACGTTTGTTTCTTTCGTGAGGATTAAATGCAGTTACGTAGCGGTGTATTGACTACCAGTGATTCCGCGTCCGAATCGAATCCGGTGTCCATATCAAATTTTACGCTCACAACAAATTTTGTTTCATCGAAATCTTACATTGTTAGTAAATTCCGCGCAACCATCAAGTTCTGTTGTTATAATGCGCAAACTCAAGTGCCATTTATCCCATTCAAATTTTGTAAAACAAGAGCCCGAGGTATGGTTCCAACAAACAGAAGCTGTTTTCACGCTGAATAAAATCACAGTCGATGTAACGAAATTCGCTAATTTGCAAGCAAATCTCGACACGGAAACCATTTCACAAGTCCTCCAGATCTCAAACAAGCTTCCTAAGTATAACAAATATGCAGAAGGAAAATAGAAAATTATCCAAGAGTTTGGCGAATTTTTAGTTTTGAACATTCGAAAACTCTTTAATGGTCTCTCCCTTGCTGATAGGAAGCCAACCATCGCCTTATCTTTGCTGCGTGTTTGCGTCATCTCAATAGTCTCCTTTCACCCTGGGTACGTTGTCCGCAACCTATTGTAACTAACAACCATTCTTTTTTCCTCATTTCTACATGTGATGCTCGTTCCTTCATCGTGAGTGACGAACGCCTTCCTTTTTACTATACCGCCGGTCGACGCACTCAATAAACTGGTTTCTTTGACTGTTAGCTTTCTTCTTCTTCTAGTGTCAGCATAAACAACCCTAGGAGTTCGTAGTTGCTAGATCTTAAGAAGTGCGATGAGTTTAGTTCTTCTCTCGTACTCGAAATTAACATTACAAATCGCAACTCGTGTTCTTTTTTTAGTATATGCAACCCCGTATCTTTTTAACACGCACCCACAATATTTCACAAGAAAGATAAAATTTGCATACGAATAAAAACACGACACGTTTCGCATGTTCCTCAGACATTCTCAAGTGTTATCAATCAGGAAACTTCGTAAAAAAACTGTAATACCAGTAATGAATGCGGCTCTAACCCTTCTAGGTAAGCGGTGTTATCCCGAACGTCCGAATCCCTGTGAGAACAGTGGAATCTGATAGACCTGAACATCCGCAATTTATGTACCCAAAAGTCTGGAATTTATAGGCCTGAACGTCCGATGATGGTAACAATAGCAGGTAGATGACAGGTCCAATATCCAAAGGAAACAACTTGCCATATAGAATTTAGCTCTGCACTAAAGATGAAATAGGTTAAAATTTAGGAAATGGAAAATGGAAGAAATATTTTTTTGGACTATTCTTTCTATCATCACTAATTTTATTATACCTTGCGTCCAAATGATTCGGGCACAATCAGTGAGAAAATCTTCTTTAAAATCATTCAAAATCAATTTTTTCAAATGCAAAGAAATTATAATGAAGTTAAAATGAATTTATCAGCCTTGAAATTCATTAAAGTAATTATAAAATTATTTCTGATTTAGAAATTGTAGTTTAACTCTTATTATGTTATCAACAAACTGAGATTTTTGCACTAATTATACCCGAATCAGTTGGACGCATGGTATACCTTCAACCACTTTTCGTGATTTGCCAAGTATAAGTATATATAATTATAATTATGGGTATATTTTTGACTTTGATACCTAAATATAACAGCTATTAAGAATGTTTTGAGGTTAATTCGCCTTCATATTATTGCGAATTGCTGTTCCGATTTGGCAACATCGCACTCCGCATTTAAACATTTTACCCTCGTTGAACAAATTCCATTGTTTTCCTCTGCGGACTTTCGGGTACATAAATTGCGGACGTAGAAGCCTCTAAGACCTCGGATGTTCAGGCCTATTTCCGCCCCCTCTTTTTTTGGTACCTCTGACGTTCGAGTATACGGCTTAGGTAAGTCACTTAATCTATCGCATTTTTATGTTTTGAGATGTATAACTGCTTGATTAAGTCTAATTAGTTTTTATTGACCCATCCACGATGTAATATACTGACTTTTCAATATTGATGTGGTGAGGAGATATGTAAGATTCAAGAAATTTTATTAATCAAAGCTTCCTCAAAAAGCTGTGTTTTGCTTCGACTCCTCTCAAAATGCATTTAAGAAATTGAAATTTGGATGATTACGTTGATGCCCGTGACTCACACTTCCATATGAGATCCAGCCCCTCTCAAAATTTGAGTAATCCCCATTTTCAGGTATATCGAAAAACGAAAAAGTACCTTTTTTTGCATTTTCAAGAAAAGTCTCTCACCAAATTTGGAGCGAATTTCATGAATACCCAACGGCGCTACATGTAAGAAATAATTTATACACCAAAAAGTTAGACATTTGCCAGATGATTAAAAATTGTCTGAAACACAAAGATTTGAAGACCACCAATCTCCTCGACCACCCTCTCAAATCAGGTAGGCTGTAATACTTTAATAGCTATTGTTTTACTTAAAAACTCATCTGATAAACATAATTTTGATACACAAAATCGAAAATTTTACATCGCGTATGCGCCAATAAAAAGAAAATGAAATTGCGATAAATTACGTCACCTACCTACAAGGGTTAGAGCCGTATTAGTTCTTCGCATAACCATTTTTTTACGTATTTATCTGATTAATAATACATGAAAATGCCTTTGAAACAAGTGAAACATGGTGTTTTTTTTCGTATGTAGACTTTTAATGTAATATTAATATGACATGAAACACGTTTTTAGATGAGGTCGAAATCATCCAGAAATTATTTAATACCTTCGGTGTTACACTTGGACCAGGTTAGTAACCATGTTTATAAAATAGTAATCCTAATGATAATGATAATTCAAAAGTTGTATAGCTCATACCTCAAACTTTGAATAATATCAGGCAAATTCTAGATTACTTATCTATAGGTTAAATGCCTTTAAAGATCTAAACTAAACGGATTACTTGTATGACACAGAATTATATTTTTAATAATACATCCTACACCTGAAAAACTGGCCTGCATAACGGTCTAAAAGGGAACTGCGATGCAAACATTATATTATACGTACATTCATTGTAGTATCATAATCATAGGGTTCTCTTTAATGTTAGGAAATAAATTCCAAACATTTTTTTCAAAAACTATGTAAGAAGTTGAAATTAGGATATATGTATGTAGTATTTTTTGCCCACAAAAATCACACTTCCTCCATTAATCAAATTTCAGTAATTTAAGGTTATTCAAACCTTTCTCAAATTTTCAGGATACACCATTTTGGATCCAAACTTACCCAAATTCAAGGGGATCAAATTCTTGTCCCACAGAAACCTCACATACAAAATTTCTGCCTCCTAAGTATATTTGGAGAGGAGTTAGGGACAATATATGAAATCTCCTCTGGCGATTTTCTTTTTAAAAGAAGTTTTTTGCAATAACTCCCCTCGGAATTCATTTTGGAAGCTGAAATTTGATTACATAAGTCATTGAAATTCACTTAGCCATAAAACACCATAATCGAAAACTCTGCATCATTTCTTAAATCCAGCCACTTCATGAAGTCAATAGGTTTTGCTCCTCCCCTCCTGAATCACTTGCGACAAACCATGATTATAATCTATGTTGTACTGGTAGTTACCTAAGTTTCCCATTACGGGTGCTTTATCGAATGTATGAAGGAATTTTGAGTTTCCAAATTGTTATGAAAGTTTCCTAGAGCATATAACGATAATTTCATTTTCTCACAACAGGGCAAATGAAATATTTTCAAAGCTATGGATAGATGTGTTAAAGAAGTACTTGAAAATGAAAGCAATGGTAAGTTTTCCATATTTCCAACCTGCCAACATTCATTTTTTAAATTGTAAATTAAATTCTTTATAATTTGTTCCCATATGTAATAGTGGAGAATTACAAAGAAAATGATCTGAATAGTAAGTTGAATTTCCATTTATGATGAGATTGTAAACACACTCAATTTACCATGAAGTGTTAACATCTACAATACTAGCTCTTATTAAATTACCAAAAAATATATATTCGTGCCTGAAAATAGTTCAGTTTTTCTATTAAAATTAATGTAACGGGCATGGGAAGAGTGATTTCTCTGCTTTTCATTATTTCAGTAGTGTTCCTATAGGCTATACGCTGTATACGTCATAATATTATACTCTTAAAACAAATTTTCAAAATGTAGTTTATAAGCAGCGCCATATACCTATATGCTTAGGTACCTTTAAGTTACAATCCTCAACCTTACAAAATACTGTAGATTAAAAAGCGTAATCATTCAGAAGACTCTCATCGAAGAAAAATTAAAAAAAAATCATCAAAAACAGTAACAGAACTAATTTTTGTAAAGATTTTTCCATTAATTTTTGAGGTTTTTTAATATTTCATATCCAATAAAAAACAAAGTGAAGGGGTAGATTCATGATTCACTTTTTCATACGGTTATGGTTTCGTTTCAAATGTGTATGAAATCAACGAATACTTATAAAAAAATTCGTGAGAATACCCCTGACGATTATTATTTATATTGTTATTAAGCAATGGACATCGCTACTTCACATTTTGATCAATTGTTTCATATATTGAATCGGATATCTACTTATCATAATCTAGATGACGAGCATGTATAAATGACTTGTTTTCAGATACAATAATGACCGCTGTCGAACAACTAAAAGCCATCGGCAGTAAGTTTTATTTCTATTCACGATGAAACCATAAATACCCGTACTGTTACCATAACGTGTTAAAATCTAAAATACCATCTCTTATTAAATGATCAGAAACAATAAATATTCGTAATCAATGTAAAGGATAGGGGAAGAGAAGTATTTAGGTGTAAGCAGAGAAGGCAGGCTGTAAAATGTATACTTAGAGATGGTTAAATTCTGTGTTTCATTATTAATACATACTGGCAAGCAGTAGATATTATCCCTCCCCCAATTTCAGGCAAATATTTCAATTTTATGTATTGAATGCGATAGTTCTTGTAATATAATTGCAAACATGTAATCAACTTGCACAATTTTTCAATTCTTTAGCGTTGAATTTCATTTTTGATGTTTACTTGGAAAATTTTTCATTTTATTTTTTAAAACTGCATAAATGCTTTCTAATTTCAATTTGCATTATCTGAAGCCCTATCTAACGCTTCTAAAATTCGACGTAGATGGCGAAATCCTAAATTCGCTTAGGAGGGGAGGGGAAATCTACTCGCTATGGAGCTGATGAAATAACCAGCTGGTAATCCAACATGGTCCAGTTTGGTAAACATTCCTCAAGCGGTACAGTGAGCGTTGTTGACTTTATTCACCTAAAAGAATTCTACTTATTTAGTGGGAAGGTCTAAGTACATATGAGCAAAAAAAATATGTAGAAGGTAAAATATCACGTAAATAATAAACAATACTTGAAACCATTTATTGATGTAGTAATATATATGTTCACAGCTACCGAATCGAAAAATAATGCTAGTAATTATTTTCATTAATTAATTAAACGATTAAACGTTAAAATTAATTATTTAATTTTGAATGATAATTATAAAATTACACATATTTTAAATCATGATTTCAGTGCAGTTGGAAAGAATGAATACTACATTATGCAAAAAACATACGAAGTGGCTACGCGAACATCAGGGATCCGAAACTAAACAACCAGGCTGTTTTTGTTGCTAAAAATGAAGGAAGTCAAATTTAAAATACTTTCTAATTTCCATAAATTTTGTAATAATATAATGGATTACTATATTACATTTAAAACTTATATAAATTGATAGTAATAAAAGAAAATGATTTAATTTAAGTAAATTTAACTATAATTTTAAGAATTTATTTTATATGTATTTCTTCAGTCAAGTATTCGAATATAAATTATATTTTTTATAGTTAATATTCATCAATCGATCTTAATTTCCATGAATTCTCCTATTTGAAAAGTAAAGAGTTTTAGTGCATGATTGTATTCAGATTAGATAATCCAAGCCTTACTAAAATTGCTTCGTTTTTACCAATTACAAAAGAGCTACGTCTAGTGCCTGCTTAACAGCTCAACCCCATTAGTAGACCATCGGTTTGCTAGGATCCACCAATTCACCTCTTCGAGGCTCAGAATAGCCACTTAATTACTTTATAGCATGAATGTTATTCTAAGTAGATGGAAGAAGACTGCAGTGGCAATGATTTCGATAGTTTTTCTCACTTTGATGATAATCTTTAGAATTCAAGATGAATTAAGTATTAGTGAAAAAATCGTAAAAATAATGAAAAACTCATCAACACCATTTTCTTCTATCATAAATTCTCAACGATAGTTGTTACAATTTTGTGATACCGTGGTAAATTCTCAATGAGGAAATTGTACGCAGTGCTACCAGACCCTTTATATACAAAATTCTCTTTTATTTCGTTTAGTAATGAGTGCATATATGATTGCATTTATTGAGTCAAAAAACGAAAATTTGATTTTTTGGGATCTGAATAATAATATTTTGAATTTCTTTTAATTGATAACATATCTACACATGAAATGAAACTTTTTCAAAAAAAATCATAATCGCCCCATTAGAAGAGGCTAAGGATTTCGTACAAATTCTTTCAACATTATATAAGATCATTTTAAATGCCCACGAAATAACCCCTACACATGACCCGACAGCTCGGCTTGCTCGAGTTCCTTTACGATCTACTATAAGATATCTAGAAGCTGCAATACAGTCCTTTTTCTCTTAACTCAGCTCCACAGCCCTCTTCAAGCAGATTTATCTCACCTTTGACACGTGCCTTCAGCCTTTGTAGCTGCCCGTACAAAGCACAAGAATAGAATCGAATAAAAAATTAAACTGATCTTAGCACATCTAACAAGCAAGACACATGAACTCTGACACTCGAATTTCATCGAGGTAGATTTTGTTGGAAAGCATATCACCACAGCACACAATAGTAAAAATTTCAGCAGTAATTAACGAAATTTAAACAAGTTATGATTTCTCAAGATTTCTAAATTAGCCACACTATTGATTAAAAAAAAATATATATATATATGAGAATACTAGCTCTATGTCAACTTTTCTGGTACTGTATCGTATAATAATAATATAAAAGAGTTAGGTAAGAGCTGTTTCACTTATTTTTTGGTAAAAGTAAAATATCATGATTTTTGAAAGTTTTGTTCTACTTTGTTTTAAATTTGAAGGATAAGTGTGGGACTGAGGAGGAGGGAAAAGCTAATTATAAAATGCAAAATCTCAAAATTCTAGTTTCACTGCTCCTCCTGTTAGAGACCAATTTGAGCTGTGTTCTTACAGTAAAATACCACTGCACCCTTAAACTAGTGGTTTCAACGGCGTTGGTTTTCCTCAAGGGAACTCGACCACTAATTTTTCTACTTTCAGCATCACTTGATGCCTGTCGACGAAAACTAGGCAGCAAAACAATAAGTGATATTAGATAGCGCGAAACTTTCGTAAGACAAATGCTCAACCTACGAAGAAATGGAAACTAGATTATCATCTTCGACAATGAAAATGCCTTTTCAATGTGCTCGACGAAAAATAGCTCGCAACGTGCATAGATACGCTTTACCATCATTTCACCCTTGTGCTCGGTACACCGACATTAAATTAACAAAACAGACATCAAAGAAACGTCTACCAGCATATCTCAAAATCCTCCGACATTTTTGCGGTCGAACCGAAACTTAGGTAACAGATTGTTAATAAAAACTTCCAAACAACCAGTCGCGCTTTTTCCTTTTTTGTATTATGTAGGTAAATGTTGGTAGGACAAAGGAATCTCACCGTTATATGTACATAACGAATTCACGATCATCGCGCTCTATGTTGTATGTACATAGTGCCGGATGCAAAAGTTTTCTAAAACGCCAAACAATAATCTTGTGCCGAACGTATACCGTAGTAGCAACAAAAATGTGATTAATTTGTATTCCAAAATTCAACACGCCAAGTTATACGAGTACATCGCGTAATAACCGAAGAAGAAAAGTAATAACGTAGCATCAAAACTTTTCTTACCGAGTGCCTCTCCTTCCACTTTATTCTCTGCATTTTGGTCTCCTCTGATATTATATATAAGATTAGTACGATCATATAATAAAATTCTTTCATTTTTATATGCTTACATAGGTGAATGTTGTATCTTATAGAGTAATATAATGGTCTTGTTTCCCAATATTTTTTGTGCAAGCCTTCTTCCCTGACAAGTCTTATTGTTTTTGTTTACTTTTCATATTCTACATCGAATAGGCAGTTTCCTTGTTCATTTTTTGTAGGTATTCACGACTTTCCTCTCCCTATCACCTTGGAACTCTTTTATAAAAGTTCAGTAAATCTAAATTTTCTTACAGGAAAAACATTCGATAGTGATTTTCTTTCATAAATATGTTGAGACTAGTGCTACTAGTTACATACAAAAAGTCTCTATTTTTTGATGGTGGTTCCACATTGAATTTCATAGAAGTTCGAAGTAAAATGCATTTGATGTACAACATAATGATGTACAACATCTTCGAATTACATACGAGCTTCATGTCAGTACCAGCTCTCTATCTTTGCTTACACATACTGATATTTTTAATTCTGTATTAGAAATCTACGTACAAACATTCGAAGACTATATACCGTACAATTATCGGAAGGTATGCATTTGAGTGTAAGGGGAGGTGTCTAAGTCCTTATATGGTAAATTACTGGATTGGTATGAAGTTATGAGTCGTAGTATTAGCGCTCTTTATTCACGTATAATATAACATTACATAGCGTAGCGCCGGCAGGTATTCATAAAATTTGCTCAAAATTTGGCGAGAAACTCTTCTAGAAATTGCAAATAATGAATTTTTTTGTTTGTTCTAGTGGGCTGGAGGGAGGGCAAATGACTCAAAATTTTTGTTTTTGATCTCATATAAAGGAGTATATCACAGACACCAACATATCAAATTTCAGTTTCCCAAGTGCATTTGGAAAGGATTTAGAGAAAAGAACGCATTTTTGAGGGAATTGTGAGTCATGTGATTTTTAAATCTTCTATATCTTCTCACTAAATCAATGTAGAAAGGTCAAACTTTGTGTGTAAGGTTAATTGGTGGTCAGCATATCACCTCTTGAATTTGAGTCAAAATGAATCCAAAATGGCGGATTATCAAAATTTGAGTGAAACTTGAGGAGTCTCATATTGATAAAAATGCAATTTATATGAACTCATGATTATTGAGGATAAGAAGCATGCTATATCCCAAATTCACTTCAACACATGATGTTGGAGGGGAAGACAATTATCGCTCAAAATGTGGTGGGCGTGGCGTACACGAGGGATGGACAATTTTTTATTGTGGAGTCATATGATTAAATAAGCTCAAACGATTGACCTATTCTGAGTTTAACTTTCCAAGTAAATGAGCAAAAAAAGGTTTTTGAAGTGGAAATTTCTATAGGAAATTTCATGAATCTTCTATATTTCCTCATCAAATCTACCAAAATCGATTCAAAATGACGAATCCTAAAAATCTGAAAAGCCTCAAGTAGGTGTAATTTAAAGTGTTCATATCATTATTGCATGGTAAGAAATACTACATTTGTTCTAAATATAACTTCTTAATGAATTCAGAAGGAATAAGACAAGGGTTTTCCCACTTGATATCGAGTGTAGTCTGTGGTCATGAAGGGCTTAGTAACGCTATATGTAAACCTGAACAAGCACAAATAAAAACTCAGCTCCTATAATGTGGCAAGTCTGCTTACTCCTGTGAGCTGTGCTCACGATCAAGAAATAGGAACTTTTAATATGTGGCTATTGAAGCTAGTTTTCATATATTTATAAAAAAAATCTTTGTTGGAAATTTTTCCCTCAAAAAATTACTCATAGTCTAGATTTACTGGAGAATCGAGAATAATAAAAAAATAAATGGAAAATCATAGACATTCTAAGAAACCGAGGGAGCATTCACTTTCACATATTTTTTTACTTTTTAATCTACATTGGCACCTAAGGGAGGAGTTACAGGGAAACATAAAATAATTTTGGCGAATAATTATGTACTTATCAAACAACAATTTAATAATTACTCACCATTAGAAATTGATGGCTTATATGGACAATGACTGAATAATTACAAATGATCTCAGATACAAAGATATGAAGACTTCCCTCCTCGACTCCTTCTTCCAAAAGCACTCGCACAGTAATATGTATTTACCGTTTTCAATGCATTGAAAACTTGAAAACTCAACTAAAGAGATTAGCAAATGCACCTCTTACGTTTGTGTTCAAGAATATGTTATGAGGCGAGTATCGTTTGTACATAAATAATGGAGTTATTTAATCAACACACAAGCAACCAGGGCCTTTGTCGTCAACCATCTGAACGAGATGACTAGTAATCGGTATTAAATTATCCGAACACAAAATAAATCAAGTTACCAAATAAGTCTTGTAAAATGTAATTAGCGAACATCATAGATGAATTATATTAGATTAATGTTTCTGGCATGTTAAAGAAATCCCTTTTCCTCACTGGTCATGGTTATTATTTTGATAAAAATGAAGTCGTAAATAATTCCGATCGATTAATTTCAAACTGCTTCCGTTTAAAGCTTCGTTCAGCATTTAAATGGACTAATTTTTCCCCTCCTCGCAGTCTCTCGCTTACTAAATACCTAATTACTCACTAAGAATCGCCAGGCGGAGCTTTCTAATTGCCCTGGAAATATGTAGATCGTTTGTTGCGATTTACGAGCGAATACGATATTGCGTCAGAATATTCGCGAAAAATGCGATAGTTGTAGTTGCGAATACGAATTTTTACCTTGTTTTTTCCCATATGACGTACACGATTCTAAGCCATGCTGAATAAACACACCTGTCTTCGAAAAATTTCATTTGTTTTTTAGCGGGTCATGACAATGGTCGACATTTTGCCCTTCGAATGGTTTCAATGTCACTGTCGTCGTATTGAATACATCGTTCAATACGTATCAATTGTTTACATGGGCTCGATACTTCTCAAAAAAAAAAAGCAGAGATCGTCCCACACGAATGTATATCAAAATGGGTTTTTTTCAAAATGGCCGCCATTCACTCATTACAAGTTACGGTTTAGTAGTGAATAAAATATTCTGATAGAAGAATTTTAACGCGAATTTCATGTATTCCTGCGGTGTTGTTATTATTATAATTAATCAATCTCAAGTCAATAATTGAAAAAAAAGTAGGTACGATAATTATGTTTTGCAGCGCTGTGCTTTTGGGGGTAAAATTTTTCTGATTCTCTCAGTCATGTTTCAATCTCTCCAAATGCACTTGGGAAGCTCAAATTTGAATATGTTGATGTCCATGATTCTATTTTTCATAGATCAAAAACAAAAAAATTTGAGATATTTACCCCTTCTCCAGCTCTCCTAATTTGTGATCCGTCATTTTCAGTCTCTCAACAAATTTTAAGTGGATTCCATGAATATCCGCCGGCACTACGTGTGAAGCGAAACGTATAAACCAAAAAGTTGGACGTTTGCCAGATCATTACAAAATAGTCTAAAATGCTAAGACTTATAGACGCCAATCCTCCCCCGACTCCCTTTCATGAATTAGGTAGGTTGTAATGGCTATCATTTTTATTAAAAACTCAGATACAAAGAAATTCTTAACGACGAAGAGAAATTTAGTTCAAACCCCCGAAGAGGAAAAAGATGAATAATAATTAAGATGGGCATCGAATAGACGCTAAATATTTTTCAACCTATAATCAAACATTTTTTCTCTGAAATGCTCTTGAAATGGAATGTGATTACGCTAATTGCTGCAAGTCGATAATAAAATTCATAGTTATAATTACTTAGGTTTAATTCTTCTATGTCAAATAAGGGCATTTTTTTTTCAAAACCTATTTAAAAATGTGTCTTGTCTATTTTATTTGATAATAAAAACGTTATAATTGTGTTGTTGCTTTTTTTTTCAATAGTCAAGAAATGCGCTTCCTCACCAAAAAAATTTGAAAAATGACACAGTTTGTCACAAATATTTTTAAAAATGAAAAAAAAAAAAAAACTAGAAATCCAAATAAACAATACAATTATCACATAAAAGTTAAGTTCGAAAAATTCATTTGAAAATAAAAAAAAAGAAAACTACTAAAAATGTGAAAAAAATCCAAACATAGGAAAATATCTGAAAAAGTGAAATGAGTGCTTCTAAATATGTAAATCACTTGAGATCAAATTATGTTGATAAATTTTCCATAATTTTTCTCTCCACAGTTAATTCGATAAAATGGCCGGGGTATTGGATATTTACCATTAGATCCGCATGAAATGAACTCACATCAAATTTCCAGCAGAAGTTCTCCGTCAACGCTGAAAAATCTCTTTTCGTTGTATGTTGTAGTGGTAACACTGCGTTGTACTCATAGCAGAGCTTATGTTGGCTGCAACGCGTTAGATGATAGTTGATCTTAGAAGCGTCAACACCTTTGTTCTCGCGTTGTGTTCATGCTTTACCCTCTATTAAATTTAATAGACAGGGGTTAAACTAAACGGTTTCCTACATATATTTCATTCTCACTTATCAATTTATTGACAATTTTTTTCTCTTTCGTAATAGCAGATAGAGGAATATACAATTATAAATTCCAAAAAAATTAATATGAGCCCAGTGTTTTTAAGAATGATTCATATTTTTTATTTTTATCACTCATAAATCATAATTGTGGGGTATAAGTTCAATACCTTTTTTCACTTATTCTCTTCGATAATAAAAAAAGGAAGGTAAAAAAGAATTAAAAATAAATTGTGAATTTATTTTAAATAGATTGAATTTTTTTAATTATTATTTTAATATATCTTAAAATTTTATTTAATTCTAATAAATTTAAATTCAATTTGAAATTTAATTCATATCCTTATATTTAGTTAATTATAGGGCATTCATAGCAATCAAAATTTTTAAGATTGTTTTTCTTTTTAATTTCAACAAAGTTTTATTTAATTAATTTGTGATGCCAGTAAAATAATAAAAATGAATTGAAGTAATTAAAACATCCCCTACAAAGTACAGTCACTAGTTTAGTTTTTCATAAATACTTAGTCCTTCTAAATGAAACTTATTCTCATCAGCCCATCATCACTTATTTACTATACATTCAAAAATTTTATCACTAGCAAACTCTGAGTCGCGAATAAAAAATAAAAATTTACTCGCGAATACCAGAAGCTAGAATCATTTATACCACTACGAGGCTAATAAATATCATGACTCGATCCGTTCCCACCTTAATTATTCGCACATACCTCGTACGGTGGACGAGAAAAGGGTTTCGCGTCGAGTAATTTAATTTCCACGTTTGTTTAATTTCTTCATTACCATTTTCGCGAACCATAAAACATCCCTCTCATTCTCTCGTATCGCCTTGACCGAAACTTATAAATCGTGCGCGTATTTCGACCACCACGGTAATTAACCGGTAAGGCAGCCCTTCATCTCCACCTCTACATCTATAATTCCGGAATAATTTCACGCGAAAAAGGTTCAATTTATTGAATCGAAATCGTTACTAATATTATTACGTATTTGTAGGGAAGGGAAAGGAATTCTGTGCATGTCTGGAAAACTTGGAAAACAAAAACTGTTTTTGATCGACTATTTCACACACCACTCAGCTGTACTCGTCAACGAATTCAACAACTTCTAAAAAAATAATTTCACACTTCTTCCTTGATCAGTTCATCTAAACAATGTATTCATACGAGGAGCAAATCCGATATGATAAAAACTGAAAGGACTTGCATACCACAGTAACGAAATTACCTATCCACAACCATATGGGTGACATACAATTACGTTGTTGGCATGATTTTAAATTTCCACTTAATAAACAGAATCCCAATATAATACGTTTTACACGTTCAAACTGGTACATTTAGGCTATCTCTAAAAACAAGCTTACTCGAGATGACTACCGAAAGTGCCAGCCTTTCGATAAACTCTGAGAGTAGACGAACCAGAAAGAAATACGCCCTGAACGAGCGTAATAAGGCTTCAAATGGGGTATTAATATTACATGGGATACGGCAAGATATTGACCTTTTATACACTTCGTTCGAAAAAGCCCATTTTCAGGTTGCCTCTCGTACCGTTCAACCGTTGTGATGCGATCTAAGGATATCGTTATTGTATTAGATATGTACTGTGAGCGTTACTTTCTCCTTCTCCACCTGTCCATTCATCGTCCTTTCACTTCTGTACTAACGCTTAGCTAAGCGAAAATTACGAAACGTTGAAATCGTCTGTTTTGTTTTTCTTTCCAAATTATTCGACGAGGAAGTGAATTAGAAGAAAGGAAATTAAAAACTAAAAGGCGAAAAGAGAAGTAAATAAATAAAAGTTCGGTATTTTTTTTGAAAAACTTTTTTTATAATTTAAAAGCCTTTATTTCTCCTTTTCTTTCTCTCTTAATTTTTTGTTAAAATCATATTTAGTTCTTGGATTTACAGAATGATTTTTATATTTGTTTTCAATTTCTTGTGGTTTTTCCTTTACAGCACTTTTTTTTCCTTTTTTAAATAAATACTAGCTTCTGATTTTTTTTACAGTATCTTCAAATAGAATTTTTAAATGATATTTTATGTTCTAAAAATTTTTACGACAATTTACATAACTCTTATATCTATTACAAATGGTCTTAAATACTAAAATATGAAGATGTCCTCCACTGAACTCTCCTTTCTAAATCAAGTAGGCTGTAAAAGCAATCGATTTAAATTAAAAACTCAGCTAAAAAAAATAGCAAGCTAGGCAACTTGAACTAAAAACTATGGATCAAAGGGAATGATTAAAAAAAAGTATCTTTAGAATATTCGTTCTTTGAACCAATAAAACATGGCAGGTGACACTTCACTTAAGTTTTCTTTCAAGTTTATATGAGTTATACGAGAAAAATAATGCTGCAAGAAATTATTTTTTATAAAATTCAGAAAAAAAATTCTTTTTAGCATGCTTATGAAATTAATGTTTTACTCAGAAACTTATAGAAAACTCAAGAAATCTTCCATTAAAAATTGTTTGAAATAATTTCTTAACAGCTTGCTCTATAATGTTGGTTTCAGGGGCGTACCGAAGACCTTCTTCAGGGGGAGGGGGGAGAAAACCAAAAATTGCCAATTAATACCATGAAATTTTACCAACTGTTGACCTTTTTTTTTTTTTTTGCTCCACGAAAAAATATGATGCACAGTCTTGTTAGTCTTCAAAAATTTAAATACTGCACAAGTGGTCAAATTTACCAACTTTACGCTAAAACTCCAAATTTGCCAACTTTTTACGCTAAAACTCCAAATTTACCAACTTTCCAAAAGCCAAGGGGGGAAGCTCCCCCCTCCCCCCTTTCGGTACGTCCCTGGTTGGTTTGTATACTGCATGTCAATTTAGAATGTTACAAATAGGAATTTTCTTTTCTGGATCAAGATTGAATTTTTTTGGACCCAATGTCTTCCAGTAAGAAGTTGAGGACTAGAGATGAATGTAAAAAGTTT
>VFXL01000135.1:0-36448 GCA_009761765.1 Phenacoccus solenopsis | reverse complement strand
ACCTCCACCTGTGGACCGAGCCAACGCATTACCTCGGATTTGACGATGTGGGAACAATATCTGTACGAAATCAGTAAACATCTCGCGTAGAGCAGAGGTTTGCTCACCAAGCAGCCCTCGCATTTGATTATATGTAATTGGCCCATCTGGGTTAATTACGTCCAGGGGGGTCTGCTCATTATTTGGTGGTTGAGTGGGAGGCGCGGATGTAACTAGTGAGCCTCCAGCGGCTTGAGTCGTTTCTGCATTCTGAGTTACCGTAGTATCTTGAATTGATACTTGTTCAGCAATTGATGAGATTGGCTGTGTCCCATTTGAAACAGAGGTTTCTGAAGACGAACTTAGATTCGCTGAGGTAGATATGGGGACATGGCCAATTACTTCTGGTATCGTTGTGGACCCTGGTATTGGTATAGACATTACCGCTTGTTGATTTGCTGGAACCATACCTGCTTTTTCCTTAAGCAATATTTTTGCCGCTGAACTCGCTATTATAGGCTGCGACTGTGTCATACGGATATACGCCTCCGATAACGCTAAACACTTCGCCATATAGTCATTAACCACTTCTTCACCATGTATTCGGACAAGAGTGGTCACTGAAATTGGTTCGATAGGTATTGTTGGTGACTGTGGTGGTGTTCGTGAAATCAGACTACCACCTAATGGAGTACCTGGTGCCACTTGTAGGCTTATATTTTCAGAACTACCAGAAGGCGTATTAGGTAAATCGAGTAGCGAAGTATTTCCGCTAAGGCTGGTCTCCTTTCCCTTTGGAATAGGGGTAAAGTGGGGAGTTCCAGGTACAAAAGTCGAATCAGACAAGGGCATTTTCTTAGCAGGAGGTATCCCTTTTGGATCGCCAAGACCGCTAGAGGTGCCCTTATTCGCTAGGTCACCTTTGTTCTCGCTGGTCTTTGATCCACCCGCTTTTTGTTCATCCTTATCTGATGACAAAGCTCCTCCGCCAGGACTCTTTGCCATTTCACGTTCAGCTATTTTGCGTTTAAGCCTTTCGTGGATTTTGGATCGTGTTGGATCGATTTAATAGGGATTCGTTGCCGCTTATGCTCGAGTATAAGTGCTGGATCCACTCTATCCTTGATTGGCATATACGGTTTTCGTTAAGTAGGTACCCTTTTTTACAAACTACTATGCTCCTAATTCACATCCCAGTGAAGAGAGCGAGATAAGCTTCATTTTTAATTTTGATAGATCAAAAAATTAAATTTTATAATTTTGAGGATGTTAACCTGCGTAATTATTCGCGTTATTAAAAAAAAATCAAAGATATGCAAAGGGGGCAGTGAACGCACACTATAATATAGTTTAGTAGGTAATTGGGTAGGTTCTGTTAAGGGTTCGGTTGGTCGCGGGAATGGTCGAATGGCCACTATTTAATAAATTAGATCAAATAGATCACACAAGTATACAAATTAAAATAAATAAATGCAAACATGCAACAACCAGATGAAATAATAAATCAGTCTATCTACAGCCTCTTATATTCCAGCCCTGTATATGCGTATATGGCCTCTCTGTTCATTAATTCATCGTTTCCGCTTATAAGTTTTCTCCTGTAAAGGAAAAGTATCATCGAGGTCACGATAGGGATGATAAACTGGATCAAGAGAAAGCACCTCACATTCGATCTATTTCCATTTCGAAAATCAATTTAAATTGACTTCTGACTCGAATTAGGTAAGTTGCAAGAGTGTCAGAACCTAGATACAACTGCCAGGTCATAAGTAGGCTACGCACTCTAGAGTACTATCTTAATCAATTTCTTACACTCACCAACTAAAACAGCTCCATACTAGAGTAATTAAACATTGCGCTTGGATGGATCGCTCAGAATATGCTGGCACAACTCCTTTAGCGAGACATCACCTCTCACCACCACCACTAGTTGCCGCACACGGTCTAATGATGGGGCTCGAACCCACGAATGTATTAATCCTCTATACACTTACCATCTAGTTATTAAAAGAATATACTCAATTAAAATAAACCGAGAGAGCTACCTCACTAACACCAATTTTATATGACAAATCAGGTAACCGGCTTATGGCCGAGTTCCAAAACCACGCGGGCGCCACCGTTTCATTACGGCGAAACGGGTCCGCGGATAAAAATGATCACTAAAAAAAAATAAAAAAAACAATAAATAAATGGATCATTTTCTGATCAAAAATCCGTCAAGATAAATTTTGATAAACTCATTTCGTAGAATCAGTTGAAAACAAAAATTGGGCTAATTTTTCATACTTTAATGCATTAACCCTAAAAAAAAGAAATATAAAAAAGAAAAAAGATCGCAAACGAAAAAGAAATCGAAGTCGGAATAAGACGTTCGATAAGTTGCCTAGTGCGTAGATGTTTAAGGCATAACATTTCCGTGTTAGAAAGACATCGTGTGTTAAAGATATTGCATTGTTGCACGAACGCAGGCGAACCGCTTCCATAAATTCAATTCTTTCTTCAGCTATTAAGAGCTGAGCGGTAAGGTGTGCGTCAATATCCTTAATAATCCAACGAGATCGGGTGCCGTGTCTGCACGTTCCATTATGCACGCACTTTCATACGCGCACCACAACCGCCACACACACACACACCATTCCCCGCGTCACTGCGCTGGCCGACAACATCAACCAGCGGCCGTAACAAGCACAAGCTTGTCCAACGCCTAGCAGACGCCACCCCAACACAACGACGCGCTCATATCATCTCATTCGTGCAATCGGTTCCTGTAAAGCTGAATTACACACATGCACAACATAATTATATCTATACGTAAATGAACAGAATTGCCAAACTGAAAGATGGATGTAATGCTCTATTCCCTGATTTCGTCGGATGGATCTACGCTTTGTTTTCGAGGCTCTGGCTAAGTCACCCGCTTTTTCAACCCAAACTCCTCCATTGTAGGAGTTCCAAAGTTCCCTCCTGTTGAAGAATTTGTATCCTTTTCTATCCCCAAAAAGGATGAAAAACACTTTGAAGCCCCGGATAGGGCGAACTAGTCCAGAGTTTGTTTTTCTCTGGCTCTGTTCACTACTCAAATACCACAAAACATTTTTCGAAAGCAAATAGGTAACTATTTTGTTTTAATTCTCGCTATTTTCGTTATTAATTTACTTTTTTTTTTTTTTTTTTTTTTTTTTTTCAAACACATTATTTTTATATATTGTTATTTCTGTCAGAAGAGTTCTGAACAAGTAGGGATAAGCCCTTCATGTTTTTTAGAGCCGAAAAAGGGCAGTCCAAAAGCCCATTTTCGAGCCCCACGTTGGGCGCCAAAATAATTAATTATGAGGCATAAGGCCGCATAATTAACCACCCAGCCACGCAGAAGCTGGGTGTTAAGGGTCTTGTTCGGGCTTACCTAGCATCCCATCACTGGGTATGCTTTACTGACCTACCTCGTCTAAAGAAGAAACAAAGTTTTCAAACACAAGGTATTTATTTACCGCTTATAACAATGATATAAAAATAAAATAAATTGAGAAGCGAGAGAAAGACGCCTAATATACTATAAGGTACCTACTCACCGTTACATTTTCTCCTAGCTCCGATGATTCGCGAAAAGTTGTACAAAATAGCGCTTTAAATAAAACGCTTCACATCAATGCGGCACTTGCCAGCCGCCAAAATAAAACACTATAGCCGGTTATTGACCGCTTAATTACGTTAATAAAAGAAGAACGAATGAAAAAGTTTTCTATTTTACATACACGTTGTATTCATAGAAGATTGTCGATAGTCCTTTTTTTGAAGACGGGTATATATCGACTGCCTGGTGCATGCAGTACATATCGGCGCATAAGTTCGGTCCATCGGGTGGCGAATTCTGATTGGTACGATAACCGCATTACCGGTTATCGCACTAATTTCAATTATATTTAACAACCGATCAATGCTTTACTCAAACGGAATATACTTTTAATAAACTGGCCGCTAAATCTTTAGGAATTTGTCAGACTCCCCCCCATTTCTTATACCACAATTCTTACTCGTCTCCGTACTGGCCACTCCCCTCATAACTCACCAAAACCTCCTTGCCAAGCAGCCACCTCTTATATGTACCTCCTGTAATGTCCTCATAATTGTCTCACATATCCTTACTGAATGCCTTCTTTATCAATCTCACCGGTCCAAATATCTTAAGTCTAATACTTTAAAGGACATTCTATCAGATGATCAGGCACAAATTGATAAATTATTCCTTTTTCTAAAGTCCACAGGATTAACAAGTAAAATCTAGATTGTTGCTGTGCCTCTCTAGCCATTGTTGCTGTACATGGCACGTAAAAAAAAAAAATTTATATTGATAAAAGCTAGTAAATTTATAGAATTATTTTGAATAATGGAATTCATTGTTATTTTAATACCTATTCTGAGAGATATTGAATTTTTATTTCCCCTTTAGATGAAAAGAAAGTCTTGTTTTTACTTTTATTGTCAAAATAAACCATAAAATTTTTATGTATTTTCAAAACAATTGAGAATTTGTACGAGCTCTGTTCAACTTTGAATTTTAGGTCAGATTTTATTAAAGACAAGAGAGACTGGAATTAAAAAAAAAAAAAACAACAATGTTTGCTTAGAATTCTTCATAGGTACTCTTGGAACTCTTTCATTGTGGATTATTTTATCATTTGTATGAAACATAAACATTGAACACACCACTGGTACAACTTCAATAATTCACGTGAAAAAATTTAGTTAAATGAAATTCACCAAAAATCCCAAAATCTGTCTTCATCTTTGGTGTATTCGACATGACCGTCAGAATAATAGTTACCCCTCATATTGGCCATCCATACATCGTAGCCTGCGTCAGCTAATCTGTAGCCTATGGAATAACATATAATCACTTGGGTATTACTCAATCATTGAAAATATCTGAGTTGTTGTAGTCTTTGTTAAGATTGATAAAGATAGAATGTACCTATATTAATTGCAGTCCTTACTACCTATATCACTCTACCTAAATATATAACAAATTAATAAATAATAAATTAAATTGAAATATTGAAATAAATAAACTATTTATTTATTTATTGTTAAATTAGTAAATCTGAAGTGGATATGTGTTTTAATGCCTTTCACCCATGTAATCAACCAAAAATTTCATTCATTAACCAATGCTATTGAGGAGTAGTTATCGAATTGTAAAGACGTAGTTCCAGTTTTTTTTTTTTTTTTTTTTTTTTGTTCAGAAGCATGTTTGTAATAATTTTGTAGTTTTTCTTACGAATTTCAGAATGATGATAAGAATTTTTTGTAAACCAAAAAAGTTGGCCAAATTACAAAAACTCATTAGTTACATTTTTAAGGTGGAAGGTGGAGACTGAAGAGGGGCCTCATTTTACGTTTCAGTCCATTTTTAATGTCGTGGTGGGGTGTGGCCCAGACCACGCTGCTCTCAAACTTTCCAAAAATGGATTCATGAAATTTTACAATTTTATTATTTAAAAGTAATTTTAAAAATTTGTAATTTTATAAAAAATGTGCCTATATCATATTTGGAGAAAAACGACAAAAGTGAAATGAATTTACGTAATTAAGGGGATTCTTCATGTTTACATTTTGATGAGACGTTTTTGAACGAACTTGTGCGATTTTAATGATCGTTCAAGATCTGAATACATCAAAGAGTTGTACTTATAGCGAACGATTTCGACCAATTTCAACAAAAATTTCCAATTTTTGATCAGTTTTTTGTTGATGGAAATTCAACTTTTTTCCAATTTTTTAAATACCTTCTTTAGAATTAGATTAAGACTCGTATTTCTAGAAATTTTCGATATGTCATTTCTAAAACGAATGATTAACGTTTAAAATTTTGCCATATCTCACGAATTCTCACTCACTTAACTCTTCTTAAATCAAAAGGAAAGGAAATATTCGAAAATATCTCAAAAGTCAGGTCGTTTTAAAAGATTAATAAATAAAATAAAACTGGTCGGAATAAATTATATCGCGTTTTCAGGGAGAAATACCCGATTGAAGTTGACGTTCAAAACGAACCTCCTCTTGTCAAAATGTAAACAAAGAGTATACCCTTAATGAATTTATAGAAATATTTTTTCATGCACTCAAGGAGAGATAGTTTTTTTGCATAGACTGTAAAAAAAAAAAACATTGGTTAGATTGTAAATTCTTTCTTTTCTTTCTTTTTTTTACGTACGCGGGCTTTAAGCACGTGGTCAGGTGAGATTAGAAAAATGATCTTGATTTTATTTTGATTAAATTATTTTATTAATTTTTTGATAGAGGGCGGTGAGTGAATTTTGAAATATTATAAATAGAACAAATCAGATTCAGAGTGGTGCAGTGGATGCCTCATGGACTCAAATGATTACTGAAACCATGAGTGTAGCATATATCAAATTCAGTCCCGTGACCTGATGGCTAGAGGGGCTGAGCCCTTCCTATAATAATTTGAGCCTTCTAATAAAATTTCATATTCAATGCTGAATTATCAAGCAACAAAAAGGAGAAGTCAAAACCATATCTAGGATTTGATTCCTCCCGATATGACGGCTTGACTACGGGCCTGTTCAAATTCAACCACTTACCATATATTGGAGGGGATGAGGAGAAGTTTTGGATTTCAAAATATAATGGCGATAAATAAACGGTTGAAGGGTTGGTATTATTATCCCATGAAAATACCTATGTATTAAATCATGAAATTCATCGACATCTCGAATTAGAAATATAAAAAATCCGACGATGACTAAAATTTATGGAGACTGGAGAGCTTCTAAGAATATTTTATGAATACGGACTAGTATGGCTAATGAAATTAAGAAGTTCAAAATATTCAGTTCCAACTTCTCACAACCAAGGGCTATCTAGAAGCTCTAAGAGTGAAGGTAAAGAAGTAAAAATCTGCTAGCACAAATTAATCATTCCTCCATTGGAAATATCTGTCCCACCTAAACGAACGAGAGGAGGTCTGTGCTTACCCGCATCTATTTAGGACACACCCGCCCCACCCACAAACGCCTATTCGAAATATTTTTGCACAGATTCATTGCCTGCATACATTCGCAATGCATTTTACTTTGGCTTTCATATCTTTACGTACTTATAGATTTCTCGGGTCCGTTTATAATCCAGTCATGAGAAGAAGAATATAATCCATGAAATATCAATACCGGAGTACGCGCTACTGCATTTCCTTTTTCTGTTTTATTACCATACGGTATACGATGCAGTTGTAATAAATAACCATCTCTGGTTTGAACAGTATGCACTTCAGCCGGATATCCATGTCGTTCGATAATTTCAGGCTATAAAATTCAAATACGTTAATACCTACACATTATATTTGAAAATATACATTGTATATATAGATATTTCTAATGAAAGGAAATATTCAAAGATAAATGACTCACAGCAGTTAAGTAGAAATCTGGATCAAATAACTTGTTTAAGAAGCTAGAACAGGCGAAGTTTATTGATGATGATAATAATATTAAAAAATAACCGCGTGAAGGCATTTCTTCAATTACACATTAATATACGTTGAAGCGGGTGCACTGGTAAATTATAGAATATATTGCTCGATGAATTTTGCAAAATAAAACACAGTAGTATAGCAGTATTGGTTCAAGAGGAAGTAGGTGTTGAAGTCTCGGATGATTAGATAAAAATGTACGAACAGAGGTTACCATGTTAACATTGGAATGTTGAGATAATGACTCAAATTCAGGGGCGTATTAACCATAATAGTCCAAGCAGTTCAGCACTAAAGGCCAACACAATTGCTATCAAAAATTTTTTTCTGGAAAATGTTTAGGAGATTATAGTAGGTAAATTGACACAACTTCCCCATCCAACTGCGCTTGTGTTTTCCCTCAGTGTAAATTTTAGCTCCCAAAACTGGTGTTTGCCCCATATCTAACTGCGCTCGCTGCCGAGGACCATCTTGCATGATTAAAGAAGAAAGAGAAAATATAGGTGATGGCGTAGAATTTTTTTAACTTTTAATAAAAATATTTTATGGCTTTCAATTTATTGCCAATGCTGATTTTTTCATATATTTTCCAAAAAAAAAAATTGTTATGATTTCACAACACATTTTACTGTGTCAGTGATTCAAACCTGGCTAACATTTATAATTGAATGGGTGGTGTAGGGAGCACAATTCCACTCATTCAATAGACCAAGATTGAAATCTATTTCCCAGCCCTCCCCAAAATGATTAAAATTGAAATACCCATAAATTCTTATTCAAATGTCCCTTCAATTTTGATCTCTGTAGCTTGATTCCCTTAAAGGTATGAAGATGGTTTGAATATCACCAGGTGGAAAATTTGACGCTGATCAATTTTTAATTTTTTATAGACCCTATTTTTGTGTTAGGACCAATATTCAAGGAGTTATGGGCAAAAAACCCCGATATTTTATGTACTTTTCGTAAAACCCCTTATATTCGAGTGTCTGTAGTTCCACCCCCTCCCCGGAGGTATGAAAGTGGTTTAAAGGTTATTAGATCGTAAATTTGACGTAAAATATTTTTAAATAAACCTGTTTTTGTCCTTGTACCAATATTTAGCGAAATGTGGGACAAAAACCAGTTTTGGGGGCTAAGATCTACACTGGGGGACAACGCAAGCGCGGTCAGATGGGGAAAGTTGTGTAAATTTACCTACGGGGACATCCTGAATATTTTTCAGAAAAAAATTTTTGATAGCTATTATGTTGACCTGCACTCCCAGATTGCCTGGACTATAAGGCGAATTAGACAACGCCTAAAGCGCAAACATTTTAGGGGCGCATTTCTTTTTGCGAAATTTTTTTTTTTACTTTTTATAACATGAATAAAATTCTATAAACCAAGAAAAAAAAAAGATTTGAATGATAAAAAAGGAATTGTTACAATAAACTCTCGTGTGGTGGCGTTCGAGTCAACTCACACGCCCCCCTGCTCCATTTTTGTTCCCTTCCTATATTTTCCATTTACTGGTTCTAGTTATTAGTTATGAGATAATAATGTGCTTTTGTGATTTTTCTAAATTTGTTGAAAACCCGTTTTAATGAAATAAAAGCAAATTTTATAAAGAATTATCAAATTCGTTCTAATGAAGTCAATCGATTATTAAACTATGAACAGGAATTATGCATAATTTTATTCGAAACAGTATTTTCTGCGTATTAATTTCTATTGAGGTCCAACAGGTATCTCATTCAGTTTATCCAAAAAAAAGCAAAACAAACCAAAAAATAAGCAGCCATGCCGCATTACTGGAGCTGAGTTTTTAATTGGGGCTTGTTCAGGTTTGGCAATAATGTTGCTAAACCATTCATGACTACAAGCCACACACATTGTAAGACTAAAAACCCCTATCTCATTCCTTCTAAAATTACTTAAAAAGTTGAATTTGAAACAAATGTAGCATTTCTTGCCATGCAATAATCATATAAAGACATATTTCTCAAATTATAACCACTTAGGGCTCCTCCAATAATCTTCATACTGTTAACATCCGCCATTTTGAAACCATTTTGACTCAAATTGAAAAGGTCATATTCTAGTCATCAATAACTGTTCACACAAAGTTTGACTTTTCTAAGTCGATTTTTAGTCAGTTGGGCTCATTTTATCATATGGCACCACTATAAAAAATTTTCGATATCTCGTATAGGTAATCCACTGAATTTTTAAGTCGATAATCGAACCTCTACTCCAACATCATCTATGGAAATGAATTAGGATGTAGTATACTTCTTACCCCCAACAATAATGTGTGTTCATATTAATTATATTTTTATTAATTTGGGGCTCTTCAAACTCTACTACAATTTTGATAAATCGCCATTTTGAATCTATTTTTATCCAAATTCAAGAGATCATATTTTGGTCATCAACTAACCACACAAAGAAACCCTTTTTTGGTTGATTTGGTGAGGAGATATACATGATTCAAATAATTTCATGACTCAAAACTTCCACAAAAAGCCATTTTTTGCTCTAACTCCTCTCCAAATACACTTAAGAGGCTGAAATTCGGATTTATTGGTGTCCGCAATTCACTCTTTCAAATGAGATCATAAACAAAAAATTTGAATTATTTGTCCTTTCTGCAGCTTCTCTTAAAATTTAAGTGATACACCATTTTGAATTTTATCGAAAAAATAAAAAAGTAGTTTCGTTGCACTTGTGAGAAGAGTCTCTCACCAAGTTTTGAGCGGATTTCATGAATACCCGCCAGCGCTTTGCGCTTGAAAAAAATATGTATTATACCATCAAATTTCCCCACGATTTTTTATTACTCATGATTAGATATTTCGAAGAAGGGCTGAGGATTGAATGAGAAATAATAGACAGAATCAAAGCCGTTGTAAAACCTACATATAATAATTTTTTCACGCAAAATTAAAATATAAAGATGGAAAATAAAACTAGTACCGAATCCGTGTAGTGATAGGAATTCCTGAAACACCTTCAATTTTGAAGATAAGCAAAACGCACATATTTAAATTTTAATTTTTCCACTATTTCAGTCACATTAAAAAAAAAATCATGGGGAAATTTGAAATTATTGTAGCCCCTTGAAAAATCAAGATAGGCAAAAAGTGTTTACTACATTTTTTAATGCATTTTTTCTACCATCTTAGGTACCTACTTGAATGAACGATTTTAATTAAATTTTAAAAAATGGAATTTTGGAAAGATTTGAAATCAACGCAGCTCCTTCAAAAATGAAGATAGGTTAAAAGTGTATACCACAAAAATTTTTACAATTTTTTTTCCATCATTCTAGATACTTAAATCAGTGGTTTCATTTAAATTTCAAAAAATATTGTATGTTGTACTTCCACGTACATGTGGTTGCATATGATAAACTCATAAGGAGACTGAGACCAAGCGCAAGCAGCTATCCGCGGGCTAAGCTATATAGGTTGGTACTAGTCTCCAATCCCAGTTCCATACTACCTATGGGGGGTTAACCAAAAGGTGATTTAGACTACATTTTAAAAGCGCATTTAAAAATCGTACTTTTTATAATAAAAATTATAAATCATGAAAATAAAAGTAAAAAGAATGAATCAGAATCAGATTCGAGTAATCTTAAAAGAGTCAAAATTAAAATAAAATATATTGTGTTTTTCACATTTTACGTTGAAATAAATTTTCGAATTATACTTAAACTTTAGGGAGAAAAATGAGGCATCAGCTTACAAGTTGCCTAGAACGTAAAAAATTCGTAATACGCCTCTGCTCAAATATGTGGAGAAATCTATCGCAATAAAGATTAGTATACTTGGCACATTTGATGTTCTCCCTCTAGATGCATTAAACTTTTTTACATGGTAAAGTATTTACGTAAAATTGATTGCATTTATGTATGACCCTTTCATGTAGCCCTCAAACCTATAAACAAAGTGCGTTTTATGTGAACTCGGATTTATTCACTCGCGGTAGGCACGAGGCCAGTGCGAACACCATCAATATTTTCTGATTATGTAGTCTCACGGTAGGCTTTGAGCCCTCACAAAGTGGATCGATTTATGAATGATTTTATCGTTTGCACTGTGCAGGTAGGTAAACAGCTTGCCCTCTCAAGTAGGGATCAAACCATTGATGTGCCAATCGAGCAACAAAAAAATATATATGAGAAAATAGACGACATCAATGTTTTTGAGCTGCTTACACGCTGAAATCATTTATGAACTAATCATATAGCCTGTTCTTATTGTTTTCAGCCTTTTCCGCTATTTCATTTCATATTTGTGGCTGAATTCTTCCGCCACGGATTAATTAAAATTTTTTTTTGCTAATTAGCACCACAAATTAATACTTATCGTAGCTGCATCACTTTTTGCGGTACGAAATAATGTTCAGTGTTTATATTTATCAAATTTGCTCCCTTTAAAGATCTTCAATTTTTTGCTCAGATTTTAACAGTTTTCCTTTCTTGGCCAATGTAATCGAAATTCAGGAAATAATACTTTGCTTCTAATTGACTTTGTCATTTTGAAGATCTCAACCTTGGAAATTTCGATCACACATAGGAGTTCAGAACTTGGTGGTAATTAATTAGTACCATGTTTATACTTGAAAGAAAGTTTCCGGTTGAGAATGATTAGATAAAACATTTTTTTAGTAAAAAATAGTAAGGTAAAATACCAGTTATGGATCAGCGACCAGTTACGGACCGGCAACTTTGGAGGCGAATAGCTAGTTCCCTAATTCACCAACAAAGTTGCTCAATACACCAAAATGTAGCCAAGAGTCTTCTCTCTCTAGACATATATAATGCTTGCATTTTCTACATCATCAACCCATTGTAAAATTCGTTTTTCTAAAACCCTCGTTTTTTTAAGCAAAATTTCGAAAAAATTTTGAACATGTGTTTGTGTTTCATTATGTTGTGATAATTCTATTCAAAATATTGATGAAAATAACGCTTTTTCATATCAAGGTAAGTACTAGTAATCATTTTTCATCGCGATCAAACCAATTTTGGAATATTGGACTTGTTTGATGAGCAAGTGAAAAAAAGTAAGATTTCGCGTTTTAGAAGTCGCATAATTCTGTCAAATTTGAACGAATTTGGCCGGTTATTGGTGAATCATGTTTCTTAGAACTTATATTTTTAGTATCCGTCGAGAGTCAAAAATTTTTGTCTGATCCGCAATTGGTTTGATCCGCAATTGGTTTTTCAAATTAGCGAACTGTAATTGGTACATTTTTTTATTTTTTTTTATTTTTTAGTGAAATCATGCCAAGATTACCACTTATTCAATAAGTAATCGACTTGATAAGTAATTGATACTTACTAATAAAAACTTTTTGTGACTAGCGTTTTTACTTTTTTTTTGGTCTACCAATTATGGACTGGTCCATAATTGGTAGTTTTCAAGCTTGCATTCTTCGCGAATCTGTCGATGAAAATAGTTTTAGGCTACCTTCCTATTAGTAAATATTCAACCAAAGCAGAAAAAAAAACATTTTCAGTATCAAAATTTTAATGATCCGTAATTGGTCGACTTTGAAAAATTGTACTTTTTTAGACCTTTTTTGAAATTGAAATTGTCCAAATTTTTAAAAGATTTTTTCAAAATTCAACTCCACAATGTGAAAGATGAAGCTTCATTCTTTCATTAAAAAAAAAAAATCCAAAATCGGTTAATAATTGACCCCTACAGACCATTTTGAAAAAAATTGATCCATAACTGGTATTTTACCTTATACCATGTCAAGGTTGAAGCCTGCAATCGGTCTACTGGTAATTAGCATTTTATGTGATTTCCATCTACTCGCAGAAAATACTTTATTTCATATTTCATTACGAATGTCCTGGAATACAAACGTATAAATATGATGAAGAGCTTCTTCCCCTGCCTTTCCTACTCAACTAAGCAGGCTGTAATAGCTATCATTTTTATTCTGAATTCAAGTAAAAAATAAAATTCAAAACATAGAGTTAGTGAGAACTTAGTAACATTCATGGCTAGATCCAGAACATTTTACTGGAAAAACCATCGACATGAATTATTTCCTCGTAAATTACTACTTTTACTTATTTCCAGTGGTGTTGAGGTTTGTGGTTACATTCCAACTCGATCGAGCATTTATACTTCGTTGGACGTACGTAAAAACGAAATCATCTCCAGTGAACGGATTGGTGGCGTTGTTAATGAAATATATCACGTCATCATTGAGTAACTGATTGATATGTTTAGATGCGAAGAAATCGAAATGGTTAAACGTTTCGCAATTCACTCTAATCAAACCCAAAGGTACGGGTAGTTTTTCATATAAAAGTTTGCAATCCTGAAAATTTAAGTATAGGACTGTTGTAGAAAAACGAATATATGTTTGAGAGTGAGGGGTGCGCAGATATACTCAAGTCACTGACTATAGGGGTCGAAACGGCGTCGTGGTCGCCATAGTATATTCTAACTGGAATCTTTATGTTGCTCAGGTTGTATTGAGGTGGTGTTGGTGTTCCATAGTGCTCCAAATTTCCTGCTTCACCGTAATCGTAATTAAAGGGACCATCTGAATTATACATAAAGTTGCATTAGGTATAATTTGTTCCAAAAATAAAAAATAAATTACATGTATTAAGTTTGCAAAAGTGTACCAAACTACGTAGCAGTAATACGTACTAGGGTTTCCTAGTTGTGCCGCATGGATGGCAGTTTTGAGTGACGTACCAGCGGGCACGTGAGCATAATGTAAAGCGGTTAAACTCTGAACAATTATAATTATGTATTTATGTTTACTCTGAAATATAATGCTATCATTTCCTTTTGTACATATGAAATTTTACTTACTTGATCGTACTCGTAAAAATCTGTACCATAGGAGGGAAATATGATAAAATAGGTACAGATAAAACTCGTGTAAGGATTACACAATATTTTGTACAAGAGTCTGGATATCGTTTGCGTTTGATATCCTCCGTGCGAAAGTAATGATAAGAACTTGAAAGTAATGAAAAACAAGAAATCATTTGATTCAATTTACCCCTACCACGTTATATTGATTATGTGCAAGGAGAAACCCCCTCCAGCTCCTTACCAATTCGAAAGGTTCAAATAATTCTGTAAGACCTGGTCGTCGAGTGGCATGCGATACGGATGATATGGCGGAAAAACTAATTTGCAATTTTATCTTGGTTGCGTACTCCGGTAAGGTAGACGCCATTATGTAAAATACAGTAGTACCGATTGAGTGCGAGATCAAAACTAAACGAGTGTAATTAGTTGTATGTAAAATATAGTCTACATTCGCCGGTAAATCATAAATACCCATTTCGTGGATGCTGTCGAGAATATAAGAATTTTCAATAAAGAATGAATATTATATCTATAATTAATTATTCATGTATATTTAGATTTGTCTTTACTTTGCAACTTTTATCATTTTCACACGCTAGTGAATTTTGTTTTTTAATTTTTGTTAAATATTTATTTTCTTCCTTTTTTATTAGTTCGCATATTTTTAATGTATAATATTATGTAATTTAAATAATGCAATTTATATTTACTGCTTTTTAATTTTTATTTTGAGAGATATAAAATTTTTATTTCACTTTTTGATAAAAAGAAAACATTGTTTTTGCTATTATTGCAGAAGTCCAAGAATGAAATTTTGTAATATTTTTAAAACAATTGAGGATTTGTACCAGCTCTGTTTAATTTTGAATTTCACGTGGGATTTTATTAAGCACATGAAGACAGAAATTTAAAAAAAAAAAAAAAAAACTTTCGCTTGGAATTTTCTTCATACTCTTGGTACTCTTTCATTGTGAATTAATTTATTATTCGGTATAAATATAAACACTGCCAACCACTCATATAACTTCAATAATTCACGTGAAAAAATTTAGTCGAATGAAATTCACCTAAAATCCCAAAATCTGTCTTCATCTTTGGTGTATTCGACATGACGGTCAGAATAATAGTTACCCCTCATATTGGCCATCCATACATCGTAGCCTGCGTCAGCTAATCTGTAGCCTATGGAATAACATATAATCACTTGGGTATTACTCAATCATTGAAAATATCTGAGTTGTAGTCTTTGTTAAGATTGATAAAAATAGAATCTTTTTTTCAATTAGGTATTATGTGAACCCCTATAATCCATGAAAAATTTTATTCATAACAAACAATATTAATATGTAGTTATCGTATTGTTAGGAACATAGTTCCATTTTTTTCTTTCCAAAAGCATGGTTGTGATAATCTTGTAGTTTTCCTTACGAATTTAAGAATGATAATTAGAATTTGTTTGAATAAAAAAAACATCGCCAAATCTTAAAAACTCAAAAGTGGTATTTTTATGGTTGGAAAAAAAGAAGAGACCTAATTTCACGTTTCATATCATTCTTAATTCATTGATCAAAAGGACGAGTCGATATTCATTTTTTGGGAGAAGAAGAGCCCACACCATGCTGCTCTCAAGCTTCCCAAAAATGGATTCATATTTTGATATTTTGTAATTTTATAGAAATATTTTTTTCGTGCACTTGAGGAGAGGTATTTTACTTTCTAAAAGCCGAAAAAAAAATTGAATCAAATTTATTAGTCTTCAAAGATTTTTCTTATTATTATTTTTTTTTTTTTTTTTTTTTACTAACGTGGATGTAAATATCGAAATTTGGCTACAAGCGACTGATCAGGCAAGATTAGGAAAGAGGAAATTATTTTATTTTATTAATTTTCCATAAAGGGCTGTGAGTGAATATGAAAATATCAGAAAGTGTAATAAATCAGATTCAGAATGGTTCAGTGGACCCTATCAAAGTTTAAAAAAGGCTGGGTTCAAATTTGTTACACATGGACTCATATGATTACCGAAGCCCATAAGTAAGCATATATCGAATCCAGATCCGTAACCAGATGACTATATTGGCTGAATCTCTCTTATAAAAATTTGAGCCTCCTAATAAAATTATGTATTCAATCCAGAAGTACCAACCAACAAAACAGAGAAGTGATTTGGTTAGGCCTCCAGATGTGATGGGTTGACTGAAGGCCTGCCCAAGTCTAACCACCCATTATGTATTGGAATGGATGAGGAGAATTTCCGGATTTTCAAAGTAAAATGGCGACGAATAAAAAGCAAAACAGTTGGTATTGTTATTCCGTGAAAATACCTGTAAAAAATTATGAAATTCATCCGACAGTTCAAAGTAGAATCATAACAGATGGGAAATGAGGATAACTAAAGTTTATGTAAAGCTTATAGAAGTGATGAATGGTGAAATCAAGAAGTAGATATAAAATATCCAATTTCAACTTCTCACAACCAGGTGCTGTCTAGAAGCTTTGAGAGTGGAAGTAAAGAAGTGAAAAATCTGTGAACTTGCCGAAACTCTACTTCAGTAATGGGGCATGGTTGCTTGTAGTTTTTTTGTCTGTTTCTCTTAATATTTGCCTCGTTCCATTGGGTACATACATTCGCAGTGCATTTCACTTTGGTTTCCACACCTTTACGTACTTATAGATTTCTCAGGGCCGCTTATTATCCAGTCATGAGACGAAGAAAATAATCCATGAAATATTAATACCGGGGTACGCCCTACTGCATTTCCTTTTTCTGTTTTATTACCGTACGGTATACGATGCAATTGTAATAAATAACCATCTCTGGTTTGAACAGTATGCACTTCAGCCGGATATCCATGTCGTTCGATAATTTCAGGCTATAAAATTCAAATACGTTAATACCTACGCATTATATTTGAAAATATATATTATATATATAGATATTTCTAATGAAACCAAATATTGAAAGATAAATGACTCACAGCAGTTAGGTAAAAATCTGGATCAAATAACTTGTTTAAGAAGCTAGAACAGGCGAAGTTTATTGATGATGATAATAATAATAATAAATAACCGCCTGAAGGCATTTCTTCAATTACACATTGATATACGTTGAAGCGGTTACACTGGTAAATTATGGAATACGTATATTGCTCGATGAATTTTGTAAAAATAAAACACAGTAGTGTATGGAGTAGGTATTGGCTTAAGGCGAAGTATTCAGGACTTGAATGATAAGATAAAAATGTACAAATAGAATTTACCATGTTAACTTTGAAAAGTTAAGATAATGACTTAAATTTGTGGCCAAATCTATGGCAATGAAGATTCGTATACTTGGCACATTTGACCTTCTCCCTCCAGATGCATTAAACTTTTTTACATGGTAAGGTAATTACATAACATTGATTGTATATATGTAGTATGAAATTTTAAAATTCTAAACGCATTTTATGTTCGTCTAATTTTATTATTTTGCTATTTATTTCTTGCAAATCTTTTTTTATATGCTGTATGATGTGTTTACTGCTTATTGCCAGGTTGTTTAACGCATTAGTATTAGCATCAGCATCTGAGGGAGAGATTTGAGACAAATTCTCGTACTCCTCCTAGTCAATATTTGTCCTGTAGGTAATTGAGTTGAAAGTATACCACCTTCAGTTATAACGGTTTCTTCGAGATTTTGCTTAGTTGCCTTACGTAAAAGTTTTGCTTGTTCACGTTTCACCCGCAAAAGTTTTTCCTCTTGACCGCATATCCACCAAATATTCCTTAGACAATGGCTTCAAAGTAGTGAAACGACTATCACCTAGTAACAAAAGTCTATAGCATTTCGCTTGCGAAATCTTTAAATTTTTTGCCCCAACTAACTCAGGATGCCATCCTGAAGTGGCATGAGGAAAGAGTAGGAGATATTGAAGACTTTCATGTGTTGGACTAAAAATAGAAACAAAGCTGGGTTTATTATCGCCTTGTTTCCACACTGCGACCTTTCTAGGCTCAGTGCACTCATTGACTTTAAGGATTTCAGCTAACTCATGTAGTTGAGGTTTACCCTCTATAACAGGACCATAACTGCGACGGGTGGTTTCTATAAACACTATACGAGCATTTTTTTGAGAAGAATGGAATCGGATAGGCCTGAATGTCTGATGATGGAAACAGTAGCAGGTAGATGACAGGTATAATATCAAAAGGAAAATGAAGCAACGTTGCCATACAAAACTTAGCTCTGCACTAAAGATGAAATAGGTTAAAATTTAAGAATTGGAAAATGAAAGAAATATTTTTTTGGGCTATCCTGTCTGCTATCAGAAGAAATTGCAGATGTTTTTTGTAAAACTAATAGAAATTGCTCCCAACGAATATCAGCATGGTTTTGCAGATTGTGGTCGTTAATTTTATTATGCACCGTGTTTAACTGATTTTAACACCCCCAAGCGCCAAATTCTCTTCATCAACAAAAAAAGTGTTTGTTATTTCATTTCTTTTCATTGAATTAAGAAATTATCACATAAATGATTGTTTCTCTATGATTTCAATGCATAATTTATAAGATTATGAGTGTTTTTGAAATTTCAATGTTTCATTCCAGCTAATTTTGGAAGAAAAGAATTTAAATCAATCAAATAACCAGTAAAAAATTATTTAAATCACAGATTTTAAGTTATCAAAATTTTAAATTATTCATTTTTACCGTAATGAAGCCAAATAAAATAAAATAGGTGACATTTTTTATCAGTTAGACGCAGTGTATACTGTATGCATCAGATGAAGCATTATTCCCGTCATTTTTTGTGGGCAGCAGCGGCCTCTGCAAAGCCACATATTACGATAATGGATTTAAAATGTTTCATAGAGACTACATCGCCAATTCTTTATTTCCCTCATCTGCCTGTCTAGATCGTCATTGAAATTTTAAAAGGAAATTATCTCTAAAAATAGCTGATGTTGAAAAGAATAAGTATTTAATGTCCAGACAGAAAGAACAGGATAGAACTGAGTTTATTATAGAGGTGTGAAATCAATATACATCAGGCCAAGTTAGTTGCTTACTTGCCATAAATTACCCCTCTAAATTGTTTTTGAAAGGTAATTGTTACCTAATTACCAGAGGTTTTTACGCTACTGGTAAGTTTTAAGTTCTCACAAATTTGACAATAATTAATTGAACGTCTTAAAAAAAAATTAACTACTATATGCTTTTCCCGCCATCATGACCTCATTAAAGCAATCTAAGCGAAATATCTAGCTTATAGGTCCTACAACTTTGGAAAAAATTAAAGGAATAAAACTACAATCAAATCCGCCAGTACTAGGTCCTTTTACTATGTTTCACAGTTATAATGAGAAACACCCGATATCAAAAAGTGTTAGAATTACTTGCGATGAAATTTCTGTTTTTTAGGAAAAAGCATGTATGCCGATTCAAAAATTATAACATTATAAGGAAGAGCATAGCGTAAGCTAACCCGTTATAAGAAAGTTTAGACTTTAAAAGCAATGGAATTTAACTTTATGAGCAAATTTAATGGGTTTTGGTACTACCATATCAAATACAGAAAAATTTAAAGATATGTGTCACCTACTAGGAGTGAAATTTGATAAAGAATTAGGGTATTTGACTTTTAGACATCACTTTTCGGAACTAATTGTAACCAAAGTACTGATACGATTTTTGGGCCATCAAGCGGGCCAGATATTCTATTATTTAAACGATGATTGGAAAAATATTGATTAGAGACGTGTAATTTTCTAGTTATTCTTTTGTTACAGTTTGTATAGTTGATGAATAAATTAATTTTTATTTTAAACAGTTAATTTGTCAATTTTCAGAAAATTTTTCATATTTGGTTTTACATTAAATTTTCAACCACTTCCATTGGTGAAAATTCCACCTCTCTAGTTCTTATAGATCGCTCAATAATTTTTGGCATCGGAGTATACATTATAGATGACCCTTTCATGTAGCCATCAAACCTATAAACAAAGTTTGGACTCTGGGCTCTTTTGATCTAATGAACAGTTTCACATCTCCGTATTAAAATTACTTACTCGTATATTAGTGAATCAATTTTTTAAATAGTCAACAAATACTTCGTTTTCCTTCTATTGATAACATACATTACGAATTCAATTCTTGAAACGACATTTGTATTCGAAAATATTTTATTAGTTTTTGGTACAAAATTGTTTTATATTAATCAGTTTATGGCTATTATATAATTTTATTTTTATTTTTGAGTTTAATAGAGCTATGGTGTAAGTAATGATGTGGTGGTTCGGCGGTTCGTTATCGCATTCAAAGGGTTGCGCGTTTTATGCGAACTCTGATTTATTTTTTCGCGGTAGGCAAGAGGCCCTCGCAAACACATCGATATTTTCTGATTATATAGTCTCACGGTAGGCTTTGAGTCGTCGCAAACTGGATCGATTTATGAATGATTTTATCATTTGCACTGTGCAGGATGTGCCAATCGAGCAAAAAAACAATATATGAAAAAATAGACGACGTCAATGTTTTTGAGCTGCTTACACGCTGAAATAATTTATGAACTATTCATATAGTATATTCTTATTGTTTTCAGTCTTTTCCCCCTATTTCTTTCATATTTATGGCTGTATTCTTTCGGCAAGAATTAATTTAAAAATATTAATACTTATCGTAGCTGCAGGGACGTACCGAAAGGGGGGAGGGGGGAGCTTCCCCCTTGGCTTTTGGAAAGTTGGTAAATTTGAAGTTTTAACGTAAAGTTGTTAAATTTGACCACTTGCGCAGTATTATTACAGCTATTTTTACATTGTTTGAAGACTAACAAGAAGACTGTGACATCTTATTTAACATCTTATTTTCGAGAAGGAAAAAAAAAAGTTCAACAGTTGGTAAAATTTCGTGGTATAAGTTGGCAATTTTTGGTTTTCTCCCCTCTCCCCCCCTGAAGAATGTCCTCGGTACGCCCCTGCGTAACTGCATCGCTTCTTGCGCTACGAGGTCAATATTAAATCTAAATTCATTGTACACGTAATATAATTTTATCCTTCCCGCCTCGAACATCACGAGTGAGAACAAAATTGAAATATAATACTGAAGTAATGATTGAAATACTCTTCAGTGTTCATATTTATCAAATTTGCTCCATTTAAGGATCTTCAATTTTTTTGCACAGATTCTAACAATCTTCCTTTCTTGGTTCACTCTAATCCAAATTAAGTAAAAAATACTTTGCTTCTGAATCAACTTTGTCATTTCGAAGATCTCAATCTTGGAGATTTCGATCACATATAGCCCTAGTTCAGAACTTGGTGGTAATTAACTAGTACCATGTTTATGCTTAAAAGAAAGTTTTCCGGTGAGAATGATTGGATAAACCAATTTTTTAGTAAAAAATAGTACGTCATGTCAAGGTTGAAGCCTGCAATCGGTCTACTGGTAATTACCATTTTATGTGATATCCATCTACTCACAGAAAATACATTATTTTAACGTATTTCATTACGAATGTCCTGGAATACAAACGTATAAATATGATGAAGAGCTTCTTCCACTGCCTTTCCTACTCAACTAAGCAGGCTGTAATAGCTATGGTATTTATTCAGATTTCAACTAAAAAATAAAATTCAAAACGTAGAGTTAGTGAGAACTTAGTAACATTCATGACTAGATTCAGAACATTTTACTGGAAAAACTATCGATATGAATTATTTCCTCGTAAATTACTAATTTTTCTTATTTGCAGTGGTGTTGAGGTTTGTGGTTACATTCCAACTCGATCGAGCATTTATACTTCGTTGGGCGTACGAAAAAAGGAAATCATCTCCTGTGATCGGATTGGTGGCGTTGTTAATGAAATATATCACGTCATCATTGAGTAACTGATTGATATGTTTGGATGCGTAGAAATCGTAATGAGCAAACGTTTCGCAATTCACTCGAATCAAACCCAAAGGTACGGGTAGTTTTTGATATAAAAGTTTGCAATCCTGAAAATTGAAGTATACGACTGTTGTAGAAAAACGAATATATGTTTGAGAGGGAGGGGTGCGCAGATATACTCAAGTCACTGACTATAGGGGTCGAAACGGCGTCGTGGTCGCCATAGTATATTCTAACTGGAATCTTTATGTTGCTAAGGTTGTATTGAGGGGGTGTTGGTGTTCCATAGTGCTCCAAATTTCCTGCTTCACCGTAATCGTAATTAAAGGGACCATCTGAATTGTACATAAAGTTGCATTAGGTATAATTTCTTCCAAAAAAAAAAGGAAATTACATGTATTAAGTTAGCATAAGTGTGCCAAACTACGTAGCAGTAATACGTACTAGGGTTTCCTAGTTGTGCAGCATGGGTGGCTGTTTTGAGTGACGTACCAGCGGGCGTGTGAGCATAATATAAAGCGGTTAAACTCTGAACAATTATAAGTATTTATGTTTACACTGAAATAAAATACTACCATTTCCTTTAGTACATATGAAACTTTACTTACTTGATCGTACTCGTAAAAATCTGTACCATAGGAGGGAAATATGATAAAATAGGTACAAATAAAACTCGTGTAAGGATTACACAATATTCTGTACAAGAGTCTGGATATCGTTTGCGTTTGATATCCTCCGTGTGAAAGTGATGATAAGAACTTGAAATTGATGAAAAACAAGAAATCATTTGATTCAATTTACCCCTACCACGTTATATTGATTATGTGCAAGGGGAAACCCCCTCCACCTTCTTACCAATTCGAAAGGTTCAAATAATTCTCTAAGACCTGGTCGTATAGTGGCATGCGATACGGATGATATGGCGGAAAAACTAATTTGCAATTTTATCTTGGTTGCGTACTCCGGTAAGGTAGACGCCATTATGTAGAATACAGTAGTACCGATTGAGTGCGAGATCAAAACTAAACGAGTGTAATTAGTTGCATGTAAAATATAGTCTACATTCGCCGGTAAGTCATAAATACCCATTTCGTGGATGCTGTCGAGAATATAAGAATCATTAATGAAGAATGAATATTATATCTTATACTTGAAATTTGAAAAAAGATGAATCAACATTTAAATTCATTATAATTAATTATTCGTGTATATTTAGATTTGTCTTTATTTTGGAACTTTTATCATTTTCACACGCTAGTGAATTTTGTTTTTTAATTTTTGTTAAATATTTATTTTCTTCCTTTTTTAATTAGCTCGCATGTTTTTATTTGTATTGATTAAAGTTACTTAATGTATAATATTATGTATTTTGAATAATGCAATTTTTATTTACAACTTTTTAATTTTTATTTTGAGAAATATTTAATTTTCATTTCACTTTTTGATAAAAAGGAAACATTGTTTTTATTTTTACTATTATTTCACAAATCCAAAAATTAAATTAAAAAATATTTTTGAAACTTTTGAGGATCTTTAAATTTTAGGTTAGATTTTATTAAGGGCATGGAAACAGGAATTAAGAGAAAGCAATATTTGCTTGGAATTTTCTTCATACCTACTCTTGGTACTCTTTCATTGTGAATTAATTTATTATTTGGTATGAAATGTAAACACTGCACAGTACACACTACTCTTGTAACTTCAATGATTCACGTGAAAAAATTTAGTCGAATGAAATTCACCTAAAATCCCAAAATCTGTCTTCATCTTTGGTGTATTCAACATGACGGTCAGAATAATAGTTACCCCTCATATTGGCCATCCATACATCGTAGCCCGCGTCAGCTAATCTGTAGCCTATGGAAAACATATAATCACTTGGCTATTACTTAATCATTGAAAATATCTGAGTCGTTGTAGTCTTTGTTAAGATTGAAAAATATAATTTTTCCTTTAATTATTATGAAAACACCAAAATTTCATTCATATGCATCTGAAGGACGAGTCGATTTTCATTTTTCTGAGGGGGCCAGGGAAGCCGACATCATACTGCTCTCAGGCTTTGAAAATGGATTCATGAAGTTTTAGATTTTTTTTTTTTAATAATTTGATATTTCGTAATTTTATTGAAATATTTTTTTATGCACTCAAGGAGAATTTTATTTTCCAAAAGCAGAAGAAAAATGTTGATCAAATTCATCAATCTTCAAGGGTCTTTTTTTTTACCAACGTGGATGTAAATATCGACTTGGCTACAAGCGACTGATCAGGCGAGATTAGGAAAAAGGAAATTATTTTATTTATTAATTTTCTATAAAGGGCTGTGAGTGAATATGAAAATATTAGAAAGTGTAATAAATCAAATTCAGAATAGTTCAGTGGATCCCATCAAAGTTTAAAAAAAGCCAGGGAAGGTCAAAATAGTTAAAATTTGTTACATATGGACTCATGTGATTACCGAAGCCCATAAGTAAGCATATATTGAATCCAGATCCGTAACCAGATGGCTATATTGGCTGAGTCTCTCCTATAAAAATTTGAGCCTCCTAATAAAATTATGTATTCAATCCAGAAGTACCAATCAAGAAATAAGAGAAGTGATTTGGTTGGGCCTCCAGATGTGATGGGTTGACTGAAGGCCTGCCCAAGTCTAACCACCCATTATGTATTGGAGTGGATGAGGAGAATTTCCGGATTTTCAAAGTAAAATGGCGACGAATAAAAAGCGAAACAGTTGGTATTGTTATTCCATGAAAATACCTCTAAAAAATTATGAAATTTATTCGACAATTCAAAGTAGAATCATAAGAGATGGAAAATGAGGATAATTAAAATTTATGTAAAGCTTATGGAAGTGATGAATTGTGAAATCAAGGAGTAGATACAAAATATCCGATTTCAACTTCTCACAACCAGGGGCTTTCTAGAAGTAGAAGCTTTGAGAGTGGAAATAAAGAAATGAAAAATCTGTGAACTTGCCGAAACTCTATTTCAGTAATGGGGCATGGTTGCTTGTAGTTTTTTTTGTCTGTTTCTCTTAATTCGCGTATTTGCCTCGTTCCATTGGGTACATACATTCGAGGTGCATTTCACTTTGGCTTCCACATCTTTACGTACTTATAGATTTCTCAGGGCCGCTTATTATCCAGTCATGAGACGAAGAAAATAATCCATGAAATATTAATACTGGGGTACGCCCTACTGCATTTCCTTTTTCTGTTTTATTACCGTACGGTATACGATGCAATTGTAATAAATAACCATCTCTGGTTTGAACAGTATGCACTTCAGCCGGATATCCATGTCGTTCGATAATTTCAGGCTATAAAATTCATATAAGTTAATACCTACGCATTATATTTGAAAATATATACATTATATGTAGGTATTGCTAAGATAAATGACTCACAGCAGTTAGGTAAAAATCTGGATCAAATAACTTGTTTAAGAAGCTAGAACAGGCGAAGTTTATTGATGATGATAATTAATAATAATAAATAACCGCATGAAGGCATTTCTTCAATTACACATTGATATATGTTGAAGCGGTTACACTGGTAAATTATGGAATACGTATATTGCTCGATGAATTTTGTGAAAATAAAACACAGTAGTGTATGCAGTAGGTGTTGGCTGAAGGCGAAGTATTGAGAACTTGAATGATTAGATAAAAATATACAAACAGAATTTACCATGTTAACATTGAAAAGTTGAGATAATGACTTAAATTTGTGGCCAAATGTGTATCACAACAAAAATTCGTGTTGCGATGGTGGAATGCATTGTGTGTTATATTGTGATAACACCTTTCCCTCGCAGAAAAACACTATTGGTTTTTGGAAAAACTAATAGTTTTACTATTCGTATTACTACTGAACTAATAGTACAGTTCATGAATGAATAGTGTGACTAGAAGTGATGATGAAACTTTATAAATAGTGCTGTAGTAGTAACAATGAAACACCACCAACATCCCCTAATAGTATCACTAAAAGTGTTGATAGTAGTAGTGGCACTATTAGTAGTGGTCATAAAACACTATTAATATCCCTGTCTAGCCGATTTTCAAACTATGTCGAATATTTTCGGCATTTTAAAAGAAATTAATGTAATATAGTTTTATTTTTGGGGCACGGAATTATACAAAATTTGTAGCTAAAGTTTCCATGCACATTTTAAGCCCTTTTCTACTTTGTTTAACCCTATTTTTAATTAATTTTTACTTGGATTAAGTTTTCCAACGCTTCTCGCTGATAAAGTGACGCACTAGATAATATATAAGGAAGTCCATAACAACGCTATGATATATGAAAATAACATTCTCGTAGAAAAGCACTACTGGTAAGTATTAGTGAAACTTCACTAACAGTTTATTGGTCCAATAGTTTACTTTTATTTTTGTGGTTGTTCACTATTAGAGTACTTCGAGTGATATTAATACGTGTAATACTACTAATACATTATCAGTATCACTTGTAGTACACAGAATTAAAAGTAAAACTATTGGACGAAAAAACTATTAGTGAAGTTTCACTAATAGTTACCAAGTAGTGTTTTTCTGCGAGGGTGACTTTCTCCCTGTAGACCCATTAACTTTTTAGGCATGGTCAAGTATTTACGTATAATTGATTGCATTTACATATGGCTCGTTTTAATGTAGCCCTGAAGTCTATGGATAAAGTTTGGACTCTGGGCTCTTTTGAACCAGTCCAGAGCTATATATGTGTATTAGCGAACTAATTTTCTAAACAATCAACAAATATGTCTTAGTTCCTTTTCACTGACAACGTACATTACGAATTAAATTCCTGAAACAAGATTGGTACTCGATGAAATCTCATTAGTTTTATCGATTTACAGTTATTATAATGTTTTATTTTTATTTTCGCTTTTTCAGAATCAAGATTGAATCGACATTCGAGTTCCCTGTAAGCTTATATTTGTTTTTTCCGATGTTCCATTCTTGATTTCCATTATTCTGAGTGAATTTTGTGTTCTTTTTCGGATCGAAAATTATGAATTATATCGATGGACGTTTGCCCATGATGCAGCTGTTGTGTAAGTAATGACGTCATATGATATTATGTACGGAAATATTTTTAAACTAATTTAAGAAATCAAACACCGTGTCTGAATGATTTTAGCACCTTTAAACGTCACATTGTTTACATACAGAAATTATTCGCTATTTTTTCATTTCTTGGCATTAGGAAACCAACTCCAAAAAGTATCTTTTTGTTTTGTTCATTAACTATTTTCAACCTCTCTTAATTTGTTATCTTTTCAAATTTTAATAATTACACATTTTCAATTCGCTTGATAACGCTGATTTCTCATGGAATCACATTGAATGAATTTTTTCATGAGTAAGAAAAGACGAAAAATGCAAAATAGAGTAGTATAATGATAAATTATATATTTTTAATAATTTATAATATTTTATGTAAATGAATTAAGAGGAATGAAGTAAATGATGATCCTGGTTGGGTGTCGTAGGGCTCAGATGTATTGGTAGTGGTTGTTAATATGGAAACAAAAAGAAAACGTAAGCAGCCATGCCGCATTACTGGAGCTGAGTTTTTAACTGGGGCTTTTTCAGGTTCGGTAACGATAAAGTTGCTAAACCCTTCATAACTGTAGGCCACACCCTATACCAAGTCTAAAAACCCGTTTTTCTATCCCTTCCAAAACCACTTAAGAAGTTGAATTTGGAACAAACGTAGCATTTCTTACCATGAAATAATCATTTGAATACATATTTCTCAAATTAGAACAGTTTGAGGCTCCTCAAATTATCTTCAAATCCTTATGATCTTTCTAGGCCGATTTCTTGAGGAGATATGGATGATTAATGAAATTTCCTACGGCAATTTCTCCTCCAAAAGAGGTTTCTTACTCTACCTCCCCTCCAAATTCACTTGGGAAGCTAAAATCAGTATAAGTTGGTCACTTGGGCTCATTTTATCATATGGCACGCTAATAAAAGATTTTCGATTTCTCTTATACCTTCACCACATTTTAAGGTCAATAACCCCTCCTTATCCCCCTCCAACAACATGTATGAATGTGAATTGGGGATATTGTATACTTCTCATCCCCAATAATCATATAAGTTCATATTGATTACATTTTCATTAATTTGAGGCTCCTCAAGCTCTACTCAAATTTTAATAATCCGCCATTTTGTATCCATTTTGACCCAAATTCAAGATATCGTATTCTGGTCACCAACTAACCCTATCCTCGAAGTTTGACCTTTCTAGGTTGATTTGGTGAGGAGATATGGAAGATTCAAGAAATTTCATAACTCAAAACTTTCTCAAAAATTCGTTTTTTGCTCTAACTCCCCTCAAAATGCACTTTGGAAGCTGAAATTTGGATGCGTTGGTATCCATGATTCACTCTTTTATGTGAGATCAAAAACAAAAAATTTGAGGTATTTACTCCTTCTCCAGCACCCCTCAAAATTTGAGTGATTCGCCGTTTTGAATTTTTTCAAAAAAAAAAAAAAAAAAGTATATTTGCTCATTTCTAAGAAAAGTCTCTCACCAAAATTTGAGCAGATTTCATCAATACCCTGGCGCTACGCGCGGGCCACAAAGAAACAAAATTTCCTCAAAAAACTGGTTTTTGCTCTAACTTTCCTCAAAATGCACTTAGGAAGCTGAAATTTGGATATGTTGGTGTCTGTGAATCACTTTTTCATATGAGATCAAAAACAAAAAAATTAAGGTATTTGCCCCTTCTCCAGCTCCCCTCAAAATTTGAGTGATCCGCCATTTTGAATTCTTTCAAAAAAGTAAAAAATATCGTTTTGTTAGATTTCTAAGTAGAGTCTCTCACTAAATTTTGAGCAAATTTAGTAAATTCCCGCCTGCGCTACGCGTAGGGGAAAATATATAACACCAGAAAGTTGGACATTTGCCAGATGATTACAAATGATCTGAAACGCAAAGATTTGAAGACCACACCCTCCCCCGACCACCCCTTCCCAAATCAGGTAGGCTGTAATAGCTATCGTTTTTAAGTTAAAAACTCAGCTAAAAAGTGATATGCAAAAGCATTTTGAACTGCCAATTGTTTTTGAAATTTAGGAAGTCTAAACCGTTTTAAAATTTTTTTCATAAAAAGCATGAATTTCGATTATTTTCAAAAATGAACAGAAAATGAATAATTTATAGATCGTGCGCACAGTATAAGCCTAATTCAAGGTGTATTTCTCATTCAAGATGTAAAATATGCAAGATTAAGGGTCGAAGCCAGGCAGAGGCATAGCCAGAATTTGTTCAGGAAGGAGGTAAAAGTTTAAGAGAAAAAAATGTTTAAGTTAAGAGAAGCCCGGAGGGGAGGTTTAGGTTCAATTGAGACAGGTACATCTTCGTATGCTATAACTTCAGTTATTGAAAAAAAAACACACATGTTTATTTTTTATTGTTTGAAATATTGTCGTACATCGTAAATTTGCGTTAAAAAGGAAAATGTCATGGAGAGAGCAATCGCCCCCTTTATCCCCCAACTTGACTATGCCCTTGAAGTCAGGTGGTTGAGGGTTAGAATCCCCCTTATGAGCTTAATTTTTTGTATTTAAGTATTCCTTAATTTATAATAACAGTGGTCGTTTAATTTATGCTGAAATAGTTCTCTAAAATATAAAAAAATGAAATTTGTGCTAAATAATTGATTTCGACTGCTTTAATTGCTACGAATCGTCGTACAAAATTTTTTCACCTTCCCAAATTATGTCTTGAAGTACTTTCATAAATTTCTTAGACTTCAAAATAATATAGGTGTGAAAATATTTTTAAACTCCCCCTTGCACGTACTATCCTGGCAGGAGATCTGTAAAACACACTTTCTGAAAATAATTTTCAATTCCTCCCTAGCTATGACATCCAGGGACGTACCGAAAGGGGGGAGGGGGGGAGCTTCCCCCCCTTGGCTTTTGAAAAGTTGGTAAATTTGGAGTTTTAGCGTAAAAAGCTGGCAAAGTTGGAGTTTTAGCGTAAAGTTGGTAAATTTGACCACTTGTGCAGTATTTAAGTTTTTTGAAGACTAACAAGACTGTGCATCATATTTTTCCGTAGAGCAAAAAAAAAAAAAAAAAAAAAAAAAGGTCAACAGTTGGTAAAATTTCATGGTATTAGTTGGCAATTTTTGGTTTTCTCCCCCCCCCTGAAGAAGGTCTTCGGTACGCCCCTGATGACATCGACTGCATCCTTGCTTCGCAAAGGTTGCTGAAAAATGAAATCGTATAGATTTTTTAGCACATAAAAGCGCAGACTTTATGAACCCTTATGTGGAACAGAAATCGATCATATTTGAAATTACGACCCATTTTTAGATTCAAGATGCATAGGTAAGAATTTTTAAGGGGAATGAAACTTTTAGGGTTTATTCAGAAGACCAATAAATATTTTTAGGTGTTGTGAGTAAAATTCCAAATTTCACTTTGCAAGTGCCACCTTATTACTGCACGTTATTATAATGTTCCTCGAGTTTACGTTTTCATTCTGTCTCTGGCATTTATAGATCGTTGGACAGACGAGAAAATGAAATCATCTCCTGTGATAGGGTGGGTGGCGTTGTTAATAAAATGTATTACATCATCATTGAGTAAAGAGTTGATGTTTCTGGATGCGAAGAAATCAAAATGCATGAACTTGTCGTAATTCACTCTAATCAAACCCAAAGGTACGGGTAGTTTTTCATATAAAATTTTGCAATCCTGAAAATATAAGTATGGGATAGTTGTAGAAAAATGAATACATTTATGAGAAGTAGGGATGCCGAAATATACTCAATTCACTTACTATGGGGGTCGAAACGACGTCGTGGTCGCCATAGTAAATTCTCACAGGCACGTTTATGTTGCTTAGATTGTATTGAGGTGGTGTTGGTGTTCCGTAGTGTTCCAAATTTCCTGCTTCGCCGTAATCGTAATTTTGAAAAATGCCCTCTACATTTACCACAAAGATGTTTTATATAATGTCCTCGAAAATAACTTCGAACTTAATTATCAATAATACGAAACAGATAAATTCTTACCAGCGCTTTTAAGTTGTAACAAATGATTGACTGTTTTGGCTGATGTGCCGGCTGGCACGTGAGCGTAATATAAAGCGGTTAAACCCTGAAGAAGTGCAATTATTGACACTTTAATTCAAACAAAATGTTAGCATATATCTCTTTTTGCGTAGAATTACACTTACATCGTCGTACTCGTAAAAATCTGTACCATAGGTGGGAAATATGATGAAATAGGTACAAATAAAACTCGTATAAGGATTACACAATATTCTGTAAAAGAGCTTGGTTATCGTTTGCGTTTGGTATCCTCCGTGTGAAAGTAATGTTAAGAACTGGAAATAATTGAAAAAAAAGAACTCGCTGGATTAAATTGTCATTTCCTACCTTATTAATGGCGTGAAAAGGGAATATTCTCTCTACCTACTTACATCATTAAAGGGGGAAAATAATGCTTGAAGACCTTGCCGTTGATTGTTATGTGGTATAGTAGATATGGCAGAAAAACTAATTTGAACTTTTATCTTAACTGCGTATTCCGGTAAAGTGGAAGCCATGATGTAGAATACAGTAGTACCAACGGAGTGCGAGATCAAAACTAAACTGCGGTGATTAGTGCTGCGTAAAATGTAGTCCAAATTCGCCGGTAAATCGTAGATACCCATTTCGTTGATGCTATATGAGAATGCATCGATGCTTAATTTCATGATTGATAATTGAATTAACGATTTTCCTTCCATACATTAAGAGGTAGAAGGAAATTATGAAATTGAAATTAACTTTTGAGTCAACGGATTTTTTTCGAAAAAATTTTTTTTTTTTGCTTTTAATTTTTCTTTAAAAAAATGCGATTTTTGAGGACAAAACGAAACGGAAATTTTTAAATTTTTTTTTTAAAGAAATTGAGAGTACGTAATCATTAGAGCTATCTTCAACAATTCGATCGAATAAACAATAATCTAGGGAGTACACGAGATGTACCTAAAATTCCAATATCTGTATTGATCTGTGTTATATTTGATATGACCGTCTGAGTAATAGTTACCCCTCATATTGGCCAACCATACATCGTAGCCTGCGTCAGCTAATTTATAGCCTGTGGAATTACAATATCACTCATTAACTAAATCATTGTTATCGTACTTCAGTCAAGTAAGGTACCATTTATGAAATGGAATATCGTTGAATAAAAATAATTGGTCAGTTGCTCAAAGCTAAATCATAGGAAGAACAGAGTTTGTTGTCAAAGTGATATAAATTTGAAAAAAATTTACCAAAAATCAAGGAGAATTTTGGCTTCATTATTGGTTTAGGTGCTTAGTCTCATGTTTACAATAGCATAACCTAAAAATGATGACAAGTTGGGCTAAATAAGGTCCAGAAAAATTTCATTTGGGCTAAAAAAATCAAGTCCATCAGGAGTGAGTATGTAGATGGTGGGAGGGGGAGGGAGGTAAAAATAAACTAATCCTCCCAAACTGTTTTTTTTTTTAGCATCTTAGAAGCTCATTTTACGAAGTAATATCATGATATGTACAGAATAGAAATGAAGTGTTTCTGGTTTTGGTTTCAGTTACCATTCCTGGTTTACGGAGCGGAGCTCCAAATAGTTGAAATTAAAATGTTTGAAGCAGAGATGGAAAGCAAGCTAAAAGCCAAAAGCCAAAAGCTAAAAGTGGAGAATTTTTTACCTAAAAAGCAAAAGCTGAAAGTAAAAGCTAGAACGCACAAATAATTGAAAGCAAAAGCAAAAGTTTTATTTTTTCAGCTTTTCCAGTACTTATAAATTTTAAATTATCATTTAATAATTCAATTATTTGAATATAAAATATTTTATTTCAATATTAATAATTCAATTATTATTTCAAATTTTTTTATATTAACTTCTTTTCATATATTTCATGTTTTTATAGGATTAACACTTATAATAATATGAAAATTTATATATTCATTGATTATCTCGTTCTCTTCATGTCATGCCGTTTTCTGACGTTTCTGTGTGGCAGTAGTGTCTGTCTAGTGTGACCTGACCTCGTGACGTCGTGACTCGTGAGCTCAAGCTGTAGGGGAAAAGCCGAAAGTCCAAAGCGGAAAGTTACAAGCTAATGATATTTGGGTTGAAAAGCAAAAGCCAAAAGCGAAAGCTGAATACGAAAAAATTTGAAAAGCAAAAGCCGAAGTTTTATTTTTCAAGGTCAGAAGCTAAAGCTGAAAGCAAAAGTTTTATCATACGGCTTTCCATCTCTGGTTTGAAGTCGTAAGATTATTTTCGTCAACTGTCTAATGTCATAGATTAACCATGCATAGACAGCCCACCGGTATATACGTATTTATCACTCATAAATGTAGAAAAAGGAGCCAGAAAGTTTGTCATTAATATCTAGGATAAAAATTGAATTGGAGTGTTCGGAAACAGCTCATTCGAAAGAGTTTGAAATTTTATACATGATTCAATTTTAAAACATTATTGCCATGGATGTGAGTCTCGAGTTATTTTAATAAAACTAATTCATTTTTTAGAACGCACTCTGTGAATGAGCTCCAGTACTAAAAATAAATATTATTATATAAAAATATATTCAATAAAAAAAAAAATTAATATTGTTTGGTTTAAAAAAATTTAATTTTTGTTTAAATTTTTAATTTAATTAATTTTAATATATATATTTAATTGAAATTTATTTAATATAAATTAATTTTATATTATTAATTTTTTAATATTTAATATTTAATTTTTGGTTCAATATGATTAGGTGTAACAAAATAATTTATCTCATTAAAATTATCATAATTATTTAAAAAAATAGGAAATAATAAAGTTAAATTTAAAAAAAAAAATTACAAATAAAATAAAAAAAATTAAATCCAAACACATACCTATGTATATAAATTTTTTTTATTTTATTAATTTTTATAATTTTTGATTTAGAATGTTTTATTATTATTCCATTTATTTTTATAATTAAAAAATTTAATTGAATAAAAATATTTTTTTTTAATCATATTCACTTTTTTATTTATTTATTTTTCAGTAGTAGCTCATTCAAAAGAGCATAAAATTCTGAATGCGTTTCACTTAAAAAAAATAATTGTCATTGATTTACTTTTTGAGATAATTCATAGTGAAGTAAAAAAATCGTTTTTCAAAATTAATTCCAAATGTAAATCGATAACAGTACCTTTAAAAAAATTAAATCATTTTGCATTTCAATATCTTTAAAATGAGCCATTTACGAGACCTCTATCTTGAATTGTTTCCAAGATATTAGCAAACAATGATTCCAGCTCCGGTTTTGGAGTGATGAAAATTTAACGTTTGGTGGGCTATCTATGTATGGTTAATCTATGCTACTGTAAAATGTATCTAGAAATCTAACCTATGAGGTGTTTTTGTAGAGAATAAGTAGCGGTTTCAGGCCTTAAAATGGAGTGAGAATCACTGATCGAAAATAATTAATTTTGGTATCGTATAACTGATTGAGATGAGAATCTTAGTAAGTGAAAATTTCACCTACTTAAGCAGACTTATAGCCGAAAGTGGTTCGAAGGGACTATGTGAGTTGCTACGAAATTGTGAAGCTAAAATTTACGTACTTAAAGCGTTAGTTTGGCTTCACAATATGGACATTGAGGTTTCGATAGAAAAGCATCCGAAATGATAGATGCTTCAAAATTTAACGCTCCAGATGTGTTTTAAAGGTACTGCAACTAAGACACTGTAAGAATAGGTATAATGGAGCCGCCATCTTGGCTCGTATTTAATGTAAACAACATTTGAATGGGGAAATTCTTCGTCCTTCTCCACTGATTGCTGGAGAACAGTGAGTCTGAAGAAATTTTTGATAATGACAATTTTTGTGGAGAATGTAGAGAGCTTTCCAATAGTATATTAATATTTGATATTCGATGAAAATTTTCATATGATACACTCCATTACAGATTATTAGTAAATTAGATTTCAATGATCAATATGTCGATGGAAAGCTCTTTACATTCTCTACAAAAAATGTTATTATCAACATTTCCCTGGAGCCGCCGTTTTCGTGGTTTTTTTGTGTTTTAGAAGCGGTAAAAAACGAGCCAAGATGGCGGCTCCATTATACCTGTTCTTATAGTGCCTTACTGCAACCATAAACGCTGCCTCACCATTATCTACGATTCTAAAATATATATCTATCGGAACCTGAAGAAATTGACGTAAGCTCCACTCCAGTAATAACGTATGGCTGCTTACGTTTTTCGAAACAATAGTCTGATATTTGTTTAGAAAAATTATTTCCATTATTTGATATGAAATTCGATGAAGTTTCAATTTTTTAAATTAATTTGTCCCCTTCCATATCACTTTAGCATTCACATAATTACGCACTTATAGATTTTTCGGGTCCGTTTATTATCCAATCGTGAGACGAAGAAAATAATCCGTGAAATATTAATATCGGAGTACGCTTGGATTTTTTTCCTTCTTCCATTTTCCCGTATGGTATGCGATGCAGTTGTAGTATATAACCATCTCGTGTTTGAACATTGTGCACTTCAGCAGGATATCCGTGTCGTTCGATGATTTGGGGCTAGTAAAAAATTTATATCGTGGGTTTATAGTAGTTGTATTTAAAAATGATGAATTGTGAAATAAAAGTTGGAGCTCACAGTGCCTAGATACAAATCTGGATCAAGTAACTGGCTAAAGGGAGAAGAACGAGTAACTTTCACACATGATAATAATAAGAGGAAAAAGCAATTATGTAAATGCATTTCTTAAATCATCGAATATTAGTGTATGAATAGACAAGTATTAGGTAGATATACAAAAATGAAAATATATTGGAATATGAGTGGTTAGATAAAAATTTTGTTGGTGAAAAATATTATGTACAGTCAAGGTTAAAAACTACGATAATGAATTGACGCATGCGGACAAATCACAACCAATGACTTACACTGATACAATGCCAAAATTGATTTTGTGAGTCAAAAAATATTAAATAAAACCAAAATATTTCAATGTTAATAAAATCATTTTTATTTCAAAAAATACATAAACAAATAAATGTGATTGCTTAATAATAATATTTAATGTAATGTATTAAAAAAATCTAGAAAATTGAAACAAAATAAAGTTAGTAGGTAATGTTCAGTATACGAATTTAATTCTTGTATAAAATATTGAACTCGAATTTTTTTTTATTAAAACAATATTTACGATTTTTAATTATTAGTATCCGAAATCCGTAAATATGTTTA